>JAGFPH010023190.1:0-12099 GCA_018207615.1 Philaenus spumarius
ATATCAGTTCCTACACAATGACAACTCCTCTTCCCTCCCCCCTTCAATGGCTTACTGACTGACCACTTCCTCTCCATGCCAACTGATCTTCCTTCTCTTCAGCTGCTTACGGTTGTACCTATTCCATGCCAACTACTCTTCCTCCCCTTTCAGTGACTCACTGATGACCAGTTCCCTACTCCATGCCAACTACTCTTCCTTCCCAAGCTCTTGATCGTGTCTTACAGTTATTATGTTAACTTTTTATAGAGTACCAAAGTATTTCATCGCTCTCTACCTGGCCTTAACGGTCTATGTGCGTATTCAGGAGGGATTCACTAGATCAGTTAACACCTCCTAGATGGAACGACTGCTGAACATCCTTGTTACGGATGGGGCAATCTACTCCTTGTACGATTATAAGAGTTCTACAACTCGGATGAAATCAAAGAGGTGTTTAGTAAGTACCTATCCCCGTTTGAATTTGACAGAGTTCAAAACTCTTATGCCAGTCTTTCTACGCAGAATATGTTTGAAAAATGGTGCCCGAAAGGAAAGAAACGTGAAAGGTTATTTTTTTACCTTTTGAGGATACAACAAAATGGACGCACTGTGGTATGAACTGTCTAAAAGGTAAGGATGTCTTACAGGTAAGTTTTTTAAATGTGTTTTGTTCCACAGTTGTTCTTACCGAACAATCCCGACCACTTTCAAACAATATTCAATTTTACGTTTTTTCACAAGTTTTATACAATTGTGGGTTATGTGGGGACAATATTTTTTGTTTTAAATTTTATTCAATTTCAAAATTATGGCCATAAAACTGAACTTAAACTTTATAAGGCCTTTTTCTGTAAGAATAATTAGGAATCCCAAGAAAACCGTAGTAAATTTTCAATCATTATGGATAAGCAATAATTATATTGATAAACTATAATTTCAATATTAATTAATATTTGATATTAATGTCACTTTGTATTACTATACTCTATTAAAGTATCTTTTTATTTAGTTTTCTTTGGGTTAAATACATATTCATGGAATATCATCTCCATTGATATTTAATATAGAACTAAAATTGGCCGTTTATAAAAATGAGATAGTAGGAGATAATGAGATATATTCAAAAATTTTAAATATATTAAATACATATATATAACTTTAAATCGTACTCACTTGTTTATATAAGTAATAATTGTTTTCTAACATTGGCCAAACCTATTCTATCTTTATAATTATGTATTTAAAACTGTCTGTCATATAAGATCTTCATGTTAGACTTGTTTTGGAAAATCTATTAAAAAAATACGTATTTGGTTAGATTATGTTAAACAGTAATAAAAAACCTTCCAAGTTGAATGTATTTTATAAAGAAAATACTAATATTTTAATTATTACAATAATTGTGAACATGTTTGTGATTATAAGTTAATCATCATCAATAGTATAATACTTATATTTTAAAAGTTTTATATTCCGTTTTCATTAAACATTTTAAATACTGTATAAAGATTCTAATATTGTTGATAGTCGAACAATTAAGAGTGTTACA
Source organism: Philaenus spumarius (assembly GCA_018207615.1). Taxonomy (NCBI): domain Eukaryota; kingdom Metazoa; phylum Arthropoda; class Insecta; order Hemiptera; family Aphrophoridae; genus Philaenus; species Philaenus spumarius. The sequence goes on from JAGFPH010023190.1 coordinate 1,532, forward strand.
AGTTTGTTTAAACAAAAATACTTTCTCTTAATAATTTATTTGAGAAAATATATAAATAACTATACATAGAATAACTTAAACAAATTAAACCTTGTTCTATAAATGTCTAAACTGAGTAGGATAATTATTTCTTATACAATATTACTAAATTTTCGGCTTTTTCAGTGAACCTACTGGGCATAGGCACTGGAAATACCTACTCTTGGACTTCCCCCACTCTACCGTTCCTAATGTCTCCTAAGTCGTTTATACAAGTTGACCAAAATGCTGCTTCTTGGATTGCCTCATTGTATCTTTTCGGGGGTGCTGTTAGTCCGCTGTTTGCCGGCCGTATTCTACAAACTATTGGCTTTAAACGTACTTTTCTCCTATGCAATATATTATTGTTGACTTCATGGCTTGCTCTTGCCAGTACATGGTCTCTATATATGCTGTGTGGTGGCAGATTCTTACAAGGCATCACAATAGGAATATTATATTTAACCTTTCCGTTATACGTGGCTGAAATATCAGAGGTTAGTACTTCACTTTTTATTAGTAATATATTTCCTCTTCCATTCGGTTAAAATAAGATAATGATTAAAGTTTAGAAAATATTTTGGTTATTTACCTGATCAAAGAGGGTTTGTAGTACCGTTACTTTGGAATATTTAGCTCTTAATGTTGACTTGGTTGGGGGCTATTGTCTTTTGTGACTATTATTTTATTTCCGTTTGAATGTAATTACCATTTTAATAGTTCGGTTCTATTTCTCAGTTACGCATGTTTTCTAGGTTATGGAATAAAATAATTGTCTTAAGCTTCTATGTTTGAAAATTAATTTGAAACATTGATATGTTTTACTGCTGGGGGGAAGGAGAAAATTTCGTATTCATCCCGATGACTATGATAGTGAAAAATTTAGGAGATTGTCTACGTTTACTATACTGGAAAAATACAGGCGATTGTCTACTATATTGAAAAGAATTATGCTGTAGATTACTATGCAGGAGGGAAAACATGTTCATGATTCTCCACGTTTTTTATATAAAGCAGACATTTTCTATAATATTTTTTCATCTTAACTTTAGACTCTTCAATTTATAACGGTAGATGGTAAATACTCTAAAAGTCGATTAAGTTTAACACATACACCAAATGGACCCGCATCAGCAGATGTTTTTTCCAAAATTATATTAATAACATAAACACTCCATATACTCAATATACTTAACTACCCACGAACGGAAAACATAATAAATTGTTAGATGAAGTCCAGTGAAGAAGTGGCTGCTCCCAACACACAGTATTACCAAATACCAAATAGAAAAACTTAATGGAATAAAACTGGAACACCGAATCTCACAACTAACAACGATTATACTCAAACGCGTTTCAGTGACATTGTAGTCATCTTCAGTGATGCACGAGCTACAATAATCGAACTACAACTACATTAATAATTTTTCACGCCCAGTATCTAAACAAAACTTAAAGGGGCGTGGCTTATTGTCCGGCTTATTTAAAACCACCCAACAAAAATAAGGCGTATCAACTGCCTAGATTTACTGTCAAATTTGTCAGTGATGAAATTTAGGCTGTCATTTACGTATTAATTAAAGTCGTAAAATTTGTTGGACATTTGGAATTTATATGAAACGTTTTATCTCATTAACAAAAAATTGATTTTAATTATAAACTATTTATTAAAAAAAAAAACTTGTTTATATAAATATAATAAAAACATTCAAATTAGTAAATTTTAAAACTATCTGGCGTACCCATTTTTACCAGTGTTAGTAGTAAGCAACTCACCTTCTTAAGCTTTTCCAGGGATATATTACTTCCAGGGAATAATATAGGAAAAAGACATATGTATTTAATATTACTCTATCATTTTGTAAAAACTTACGTCAGATTGTATTAGTACATTATCGGATTAGTTTGATAGCATTTATTTTTCTTAACGATCTCAGTTTGTGTAAATAAATTTAAGGAAGGATGGTGATTGAATAACCACCTGCGAAAAATGAACGTCTATTCGAACCAAAAACCATACAATAAAGCGAATTAAATTTTTCAAAAAGCCTCTGCTCTACCAAATCAGCTGTCGCAGCCTAGTATCATTAATGTTTTTCGACTTAAGATGTTGTGCAACCTCTTAAATTGTTCTCTCAGGCTGTGTGCTTTTGTCCTGTACATCATAATAGAAAGAAATAGACGGCAAAAAACTTTCATTAAGAGGTTTAATGAAGTATAACATAATTTTTTTTAATGCATTGTTGGCGGTTTTCAAACACGGTTTCCTTTTTGGTTATAGGTCCCTCGAAAAAGTTATAAACCTTCTTAATAATTTAAATTTGTTTGACTGATTATCCATAAATAATTAGAATTCGAAACTAGAGATTGCGAATGTTTGTTTCAATTATCTCGAAACTTGCGATTCAATCCGCCTTTGACGCTACTAGCCAACCTGCAAAAGTCGTTTCATGCACACCATGGTTTTACTCACAACTACTTATCTTTGTATTGTATAGTAGAGGAACGGTAAATGAGCTGTTAACCGACGCTGAGATTTACGTTTTCAGTCCAGCATTGTTCGTCCTCGGCGTTTCCCCCCCACACCACCACAAGGATACTGAACTAACTATGAACAAATGTTATTAAAATGACCTGTACTCTTGGAGTTTTCCCGAGAATGGTGAAGAATCTTGATGAAAAATATTCAAAAATCTTAAGAGAATGTCAACGTTTCGATATTTTGGTTTGTTACGATTTTAATAAATCTGAAATAACAGAGGAAGTCAATTTTATCGCTTTGTCTGACTTGTACTTGACTGGTTTTACTTTTTAAATTTGTTATCTGAACCACTAAAATGTAAATATTTTTCTGTAATATTTGTTTTATAAGTTAATACATTGTTTTTATTTTCAGGACAATCTTCGTGGAGCAACGAATTCAATTCTACTTGTATTCAGGTGTGTCGGCATTTTAATGGAGTTCGCCATTGGCCCGTATGTATCTTATCACCAGCTGATTCTTATCAACACGATAGCTCCAATACTTTATCTTATTGGTTGTTTTTGGATGCCAGAGTCGCCTTACTATGTAATTACCAAAGGAAAGAAGGAAGATGCTGTGAGTACAGTTGCATGGTTGAGAGGTGGCATCCCTGTTGGTGATGCTGAAGTTATCACCAATCAAATTCAGGTAAATTTTCAGAAAATCTTATTAAAATTTACTATACATCTATTACGATTTGGGTATATGTGGAAACTGCTGTAGCTTTTGTATTATATACCACTGAATTTGTTTGCATAGTTGTGGAAGGCCCACAAAACATGTACAGAAAAAATGACAGTAATTGAATTGGTATAATTTTATATGTGAAATGTATTTTATTATATCTATTGCGTTGAAAATAGCAATTTTTTGGACAGTCAAATCTTCCCGCGTGATAGACTTATTATTATTCTGGACCTTAAATTAAAAAAGTAATTTGTGAACAAAATATTGCATCTACATTTTACCATAAATATGATTAAATTGTACTTTGACACTTCCAATTCCAAAATGAAATCTTCTGAACTACTTCAAAACTATTAGAATCATACAAGCTGATTAACACAATGCAATAATTATCTATTTATACTTTAATTTGTTAAATTATTAAAGTATTTTACCAATGTTATATTTAACGTTTAGTCATCCTCTATACTCTTTTCTCATCCTAGAAAGGAAATTAAAATTATAATTTGTAATAATAAATATTTTGACAGAAGTAAAATGTTTAAAAATTTCCTTCCCAAAATAAGAATATGTTTTGTATTAAAAACTGAATATGAGAATATATCATAATAATTGCTTTTCAAATACCGTAGGTTTTTTAATAATCTGTGTACACAATAATTATTTGGATTTGAAATTTAGAAATCCCTGTAGAGAGGACATGTCCAAATTTATCTAATACTGTATTCTGCTGCCTTTTATCTACATTAGAATCAAAGGAAAAATATATATTTCAGAATTTTGAATAATCCTGTATTTAACTGTATTTGAAATAAAGAAACATTTGTATGTCTAAAGAAAGAACAATATTTGGGTAGAATTGATGCCCTCAAGGTTAAAAAAGGAAATGAACGTTTAATATTAATCAATTTAAAATTTATATAAAACAACAATCTTTTCTCTAAAACTTCAAGTTAATTCACTTGTAAATCTAAAACCCACTCTAACCTAACCGTAAAAAAACCTAACCTAATTTGTCCAAACAAATTGTATATTCATAGTAAAACATGTTTCTAACGAGCAGCCTTATAAAAATACTGAACCCATTTACACTGCGCACAAAATCTATTTACACTATCCTAAATAAAATATTTTCGACTAATAACTTTAATTTATTACTTATTTAGAAATTCATCGAACGCAGCAAAGGTGAAAAGAAATCCGTGAAAGATTTATTTGCGACCAAAGGAAACATCAAAGGACTTTTAGTAACCTCAACACTTTTATCATTGCAACAGCTGAGTGGAGTTACCGCCATGTTGGTCTACGCGCAACAGCTGTTTTCATTAACAGGTGGTGATATTTCTGCCAGCACATCTGCTACAATATATGGATCTGTGTATTTATTAGGATCTGCTATCGGACCTTTCGTGGCCAAACGGTACGGATTCCGGAAGCCTCTTATTGTCGGCGGCATTATTCAATTTATAGCTCAGGTAATTGTTTAATTATTATTCTAACAACTGATTCGTTTGTTGTTTAAGTAATTTAATTGATAAATTAATTGTTTTTATGTTAGAATTTAGGTATATAATACAGTAATGGATTCTATAAGTAGGATGTGTTTGGGAGATCTACAAGAGATTCTTGACGTCACAAATGCATAGACCTCTCACTACACTCTGCTGTGTACTAGGTTAGGAAAACCTCTTATTAGCGAAACTTCTTAGAAAATATTTCTAGAAATCGGTCTATCTTCGTAGGGCAGTACGCGTTTTGTTTATAATAACATTAATATTGACTAATTTAATTCTAAACTGTCAAATTCATAGGCCCTAATTTTGAAAATATTATTTGTTGTTTTACTATACGTCGTTTTGTCAGATTGCATTTTACTTAAAGAAGAAATTTAATGCTGGGCAGTTTTTATCCTTCTTGCACGTACATGTGGATATACAGTATTTGTAATGAAATTAAGTTACTTCAATCTCATGTAAATGGCTTCAACTATTTCACCCACTCCTGTGAGAAATCTGTGAGGTCTATCTTTGTGACGGAGTCAGTTGTCGGTGTCGAAAGGGGATAAAGCAAGTCCTGGACAGTTTCGTACAGTACACACACTGTATGAATGTGTCCCGAGAGACGAGGAGGAAAGGGGCCCCGCCCTTAACTTTTCAGTTTGGCTTCGGCAGTGTACTAATCAAATACAAATAGCCCAGTCGGTATAGGTTACAACTACCAGTAATTTGCAATACGGCTGAATTTTTTTTATAAGTACATTAAAGTATGTAGATTAACATAAAAAAAGTTTACCAGTCTATCGATTTCCCAAAGTCGAAAAAAAAATCGATTATCATTTTTTTTTCGATTATCCTTAATATTTCGAGCTGGGATGAAGATAGAGGAAAATAAAAAATACCACCGTGTAGGGGAGGTATTTTTCAACAAAAAAGGTCATATGTATTTATTTCGTCCGAGCAATGGTTTGTCTGGAAAAAAATTCGATAATGCAGGTATGTATTTTGCAGCAGGAGAAATCACTAAAAGGGGACATCTTATTCATATATGAAGCGTTGGCTCATTCTAAATTGGCCGAATTTTAATATATCGAATTGAAACTTGACATAGGAGTTAAAATATATATTTTAAACATTTATGCTGAGTCTCAGCTTGTTATCTTGAAAATTACCCGATCTTTTTAGTGATTTCCCCTGCTGCAAAATACATACCTGCATTATCGAATTTTTTCCAGACAAACCATTGCTCGGACGAAATAAATACATATGACCTTTTTTGTTGAAAAATACCTCCTCTACACGGTGGTATTTTTTATTTTCCTCTATCTTCATCCCAGCTCGAAATATTAAGGATAATCGAAAAAATGATAATCGATTTTTTTTTCGACTTTGGGAAATCGATAGACTGGTAAACTTTTTTTTATGTTAATCTACATACATTAATGTACTTATAAAATAAAATTCAGCCGTATTGCAAATTACTGGTACTTTTGGTCTAAATTGACCTTTACCGACTGGCCTAAAAATATAAACAGTTTCAGCATGAAGATTTCATTTGGCCTAAAAGTATTTGGTTTTTTCGCTTTTGAATATTTGTTGTTAATACTTTTATTAAGTAAAAACTTTGTTCAGTGTTTCACAATAATTATAACTTTTTATACATTTTGTGTAAAACAAAACCTTACTTATTAATATTTGCCATAATTTTATTTAAAATGTGATATACATTTTGTATACAAATAACGTATGCAATCAGGTTAAAGTTATAGGACAAGCGAGTTGTAGTTAGTCACGGAGCTGTAACTTTCTGAGTTAATTGTAATTTGTGAACCTAGTTTTCGTGGAATTAGTTGTAGCCTACTAAGTCAGGTTGAGGAGATAATAGAAGAGCGGTCATAATCCCAGTTTGAGGCAACTGTATCACTTCCTAAGTGATATGAAATAAAATAAAAAATTTGTTGATGTAATTAATATTTTCTGAAAGAATTATTACTTGTGTTTCACAACAATGCACAGTTAGTTCTTTCGTGAGAGTAGTAAACGATTGGCCAATAACTTTGAACTATTTCTTGTTTTCAGTTTGTTCTAGGAATGTACCTGTTCTACTACACTAACGGTTTTGATGTATCGATGTATACATGGTGTCCCATAATTTGTGTTCTTCTCTATGCAGTATCATTCAATACAGGTAGGGATTTCGATTATTCAAATATTTATATACCCGCTATAATAAAGTCCAAATACGAATTTATGTGGATGGATATAATTTGTGTATCAAGATGTTGAGTTTAAAAAGTAAAGTACAAATTGTATAGGCTACGTTACGAATCCAGGGTTGCTTTCAAGAGAAGCGTCACCCACCCTTTTTATTTGTTTACTCAGCTGCCATTGCGTGTGTCCCATTATTCCTGCTATATGCAAAATGACCATTATTAATTCTCGGTTGTTCTAATTCCTATGCGGTACACAGTATTGTGTTATGAGTCTCTGTTATTAAGGAACGTCAAGCTAAGACTATTTTGTATATTAAATTTAATGCAAGGAAGTGGAATATTATAGATCAATCAAAAATCTTTCAAATAACTTTCATGATATTACTTATTATACAAACAATCAATGTAAAATTGGTAATTGTAAAATATCTTGCATGATATTGAAATGTATTATATAATAATAAATACCTAAGAAGAAAAGCAAAAATTTCCACTTGCTACTAGTGTTTCAGGAATATATAAAGTAACAGTTTTATTAAAATCTGTAAAAAAAATGTAAAACAAAATGTTTTTCTTTTGAATCTTGTAAAATGAAAATGATTGCAAATAAAATAAGGAAATTACATTGTAATATAAATATTCTTAACTAGCCAATTTCGAAAACTCACAAACTAGTAAGTAACTTAACAGAAATGACACATGCTCAAGTGCAATCATAGACGTACTGAACTTGTGAGTAGGCGCCTAGTGGAGAATTTGTCTATGGGACCGGGAGGAATAGTTATGAGTGAAGTCGTGAGGGGTTTGAGCCAGAACACGCACACCTACACCGCCCACACTATGCTGTCAGTTACTTTCTGGGCTTTACAATGCTTATTTTACTCATAAATAAATTAAAGTGTAAGAATATTATAAAACAAAACTTGCTTCCAAAACGCAATTGCAAATGCTATTACTTTCAGTGGTTGAAAACAATAAATATTTATAATTTTTATTTTAAAATTTTCAATTCCTTTGAACCTTTATCTACGCTCTCAAAAACATGTAGTCTCGTCTATTTATATAAGGGGGCCTGAGTGAACCTCTTTATTTATAAAATTTCTGTGTTAAAATCTTTTTCTGAGCGTTAAAATCCAGTGTGCGCAAATTTAACAAGAGAGTTGAGAGGTGTTATTCTTTTTAAATAATTTTTTTATTTTCAGTTGTTAGTAAATGTAAAGTATGTTATTATCTGAACTTCTTGGGTTCAAAACTCCCTTTGTTCATACCTTGGATTCTTTTGTAAGCTTAAAAATTATATAAAAGCGAAATCGATCACAATTAAATATAAAGGTTAGCAGAGTAACTCATTGTTATACTGCTAGTTACTGGAGGTCATTTTACCTACATTATACGCTGATCCCCCATTTTTATAAGTCTAACTGCTGATAAGGAAAACTAATAATAAAATAAACCTAAGTTCTATTATGCATTAGGAATAATTTGTTTAGTAATATTTTATGATGTGTGAATTTGTTTAGCTTTGGGGCCAATGCCATGGGGTATCATGGCGGAGATCTTCTCGCCAAACATTAAAGGAACAGCCTCATCAGTATCGACATCTGTCTGTTTCACTTTTGCGTTTTTGACGACAAAATATTTCCCAATTTTATCAGAAATACTTCATCCGTATGTCGTCTTCTGGATATTCGCGTCTGCAAATATTCTGTCTTCAGTGTTTACAGTATTTTTCGTACCCAACACAAAAGGACTCTCTTTGGAACAAATACAAAATAAACTCAATAAAAAAACCAAATTACAGGATATCGATGAAAATGTATATATATAATAATGTGAAATTAATTTAAACCTGTTCAATTTTTGTATATATTTTATAATACTTTTGTACTGAATTTTTATTTATGTGTTAAAATTAATAGAAATGTTTTGTAAAAAGTTTTGAATTTATTTTCAAGGTTAACATTTTTATCGAATTCCTAATATGTAAAGTCCTACTCTATTCCTCTTTGCTTTACTTCCTATCTCATAACATACGGCTGATGGTTTAACTGAGATTCGAATCTTTGATTTGGCCAAGAAAATCAGTACATCACTATCTGGGACACTACTTGCCCAGTTTCTGTTTATTTAAATGTATATTTACTTATTTAAATTTCTAACTGTGTTTAACTGTGATAAAGTATTAAACGAAAAAGCAAGTTCAGCACCATCTAGCAGTACAAAATGTTGAGCAAAAGAAAATATAAACCAAAATTATGTTACTATTTTGCTAGTAGGTTAGTAATCATTTACTAAGGCAATTCTTCGCCCTGGGGGAAGTTTCGAGTGTTCAGTGTGATTTTTAGTGGCCAGAGTCAGTGTTTGTTGTGGAGAAGCGTGGAGAGGGGGGGCAATGCTGGACTGAAATCTCAAGTCTCAGCGTCTGCAAATCCAGCCACTTACCGTTCCCACCACCAATGCACGATATGACTTTATTAGGTTGGTTAGTAGTGCCAAAGCCTTCTTGAATTGCAAGCCCCGAGATCCTTGAAACTTGCATTCATATTTTCGTGTTTCGAATTTTATTTACTAACGGAATAATCAGGAAAAGAACGCTTATTAATTAAGGAGGCGTTACATTTTTTACGTATGACCTTAAAATCTTGACATTATTATTTGAAAACCTCCAAAAAATGCATTAAGAATAATAAATTTGTATCTAATTCAACCTTTTTTTAAAATTAGTATATTTATTTCAATTTTAAGGTATAAGAGAAAAGCAGATAGCTTTTCAGAATATTTAAAGAGGTTTCACAACCTTTCAAGTTAAAAACGGCGTCCGAAACACGTTAGTAGGCCTACGTAGTGTATGTTTTTACTGTTTTACATAAGATGCAGAAGACCCTTAAAACAAAGTAAACTAAACTATTTTCTTTGTTGTTAACATTGGAATATTTTATTTGTTATTATTGTAGACTGACATAGAAACGAGTGAAAATACAAGTTTTCAGTTTTATTCTTTAAGACACTCTTAAATTTCAATTTATTCAAATTGAAGGTAATTAAATTAAATAGGTTTGTACAAATGCAAATAAAATGGGGTTTTGGTATATTTACAAATTTTTATTGAAAGCACTTACTAATGCTATTTTGACGATTTGGTCAAAAATTGAACTGCGTTGGTTGTAACATTATATGGGATTTTACATGAGTTTTCTTGTATACTTTTAAAACAAGTAAGTATTTAAAGCATCAAAATAAAATTATAAGTTTTAAAAGACGTTTACAATGAGAGCCAACTCTAGTAGTATGTGAAATAAATGGTGCTGGTTTATTTTTTTATTTTTTTATTTTGACAATACACATTATCAATATTAAAATTTTGCACCTAATAAATTTTACTTATATTAAGGCACCGCACGGGGGGTGCAGATAGCTGCGCCTATTAAGAGGGGTTTGGCGTCCCTCGCGGTCCCTAGTCAAACATTTACATATCACATTATAAAAATATTTACACTTTCACCTTATTTTATGTTATTTAGGTAAAATACCTTATTTAAGGTCGAGGGAAATGCATTGTTAAAGTTAAACGTTATTGTACTTCGAGAAATGGGCGCGTGGTTTGCACGCCAACCACTGATCACTCCGCTC
>JAGFPH010023191.1:0-12099 GCA_018207615.1 Philaenus spumarius
TTTTTTTGCCAAACGTTCCAACAGTTACTAACAATTTAAGTTACTATATTAACCAGCCCTACAATTAATTCTTAAAATCCTTATTTTTTGCCAAACCCTTCCTAAGTTACGAGAAAATGTTTTTATTTTGACTAATCCTTCCTAAGGTACTACTAAAAGTCTTTATGTTGACCAAACTTTCCTTAAGTTACTGATACAAATCCCTTTATTTTGTCCAAACCTTCCCAAAGTATTTTCTAAAAGTCTTTATTTGTACCAAACCCTAGATAAGTGCCTTTATTTTCCCTACAAAACTAAAAGTGTCTTTACTTTGGTGAATTATTTTCTAAGATACTACTGAAATTCTTTATTTTTGACAAAACTTCCCCCAAGTTTCTACTAAAAGTCTTTTTACTTTTGTCACTAACTAAGATACTAAAAAGGTATTTGTACCTAAAACTCTCTCTAAGATACTACTAAAAGTATGTTACTTTGGCGAAACTCTTTTTAATTAAGTTACTACTAAAAGTTTCTTTATTTTTACAAGTCATCCTGAGTTACTACTTAAAATCCATAACCCTTCCTAAGATACTACAAAAATTCTTTATTTTGACCAAAAGTTTCCTAAGTTACTACTAAAAGTCTATTTTTGTTTTGTCAAAACATAATCCCTTTATTTTATTTTTAAATGTAATGGTTATTTCACTATTACTCCCATAACTAACGAAAAATACTTACGCCACAAGTTATTTATATTTTCTATCTGATGACCTAACTAAACATTATTTTTTGCAAAGGGTATTTTAGTTGTTTAGTAGCTTAGAAACAGAAATATTGAAATATCTGCTGTACTTAGTCCCAGGGACACTGAATTCTTATAATAAAGCTCATAGAGGATAAAGGTCCACTTCTACACATAAATTATCTGCCAAATTTTGTCCAAACTTTATATGTAGTTATGACACACAAAATTAATAAACGGTACCAGATAACTGCCACATACTTTCTCCCAGTTGAAACTTTATACCTTCCCAAGAGCAGCATAGGAGATGGTTATTTAGAATTGCAAAAGTATGAAAATGTTACCATGTAAAATATTAGATGCATATAACACACATCCATATTATATTATTATACTAGCTAGCCCGATCAGGCTTTGCACGGATACACAAATCAAAGTTAAATGTATATTAAAAAAACGTATATTATATCAATGAATATAAATTACACTATGTATTTCTTATGGTGAGTTTTAGTAACTTACACCCCCCAAACCTCCCATAAAATTTCAATTTTTTAAACTCTCTCTTAGCGAGCACTTAGGGCCCTAGAGGAAGCTACATACCAAATTTCATTCCAATCCGTTCGGTGGTTTTGGAGAAATCGTGATTTAGTAACTTTGACACGCCGCCCCCCCAAACCCTACCTAAGATTTCGAATTTTTTGAAACCGTTTCTTATCAGTACCTACGGCCCTAGAGGAAGCTACATACCAAATTTTATTCCAATCCGTTTAGTAGTTTTAGAGAAATCGTGATTTAGTAACTTTGAACCCCCCAAACCCCCCTAAAATTTAGAATTTTTTCAAACCTTTTCTTATCAGCACCTACGGCCTTAGAGGAAGCTACATACCAAACTTCATTTCAATCCGTTCAGTAGTGTTAGAGAAATCGTGATTTAGTAACTTTGACCCCACAAACCGCCTTAAAATTTAGAATTTTTTGAAAAGCTTTTTTACTGTGCCGCTAGAGGCCTTAGAGGATGCTACATACCAAATTTCATTCCAATTCGTTTAGAAGTTTGAGAGAATTCGTGATTTAGTAACTTTGACCCCCCAATTCCCCCTTAAAATGTCGACTATTTTGAAACCCTTTCTTATCAGCACCTACGGCCCTAGAGGAAGCTACATACCAAATTTCATTACAATCCGTTATTTAGTATCATTGAAGTAGTAGTGTTTTGTAGGTTCTGGTGCAAAATCCATATACCACATCCCATGCCTAAGGTCATTGGCCCGCATTCCTGCATAATTTCTCTAATTAAATGGTCATTGACCCCTAATTTGCATAATTTTGGTAATTGACCCACATTCCTGCATAATTACGGTCATTGACCCCGATGACGTCACAAGGCACATTACCTTGACAGTCGATGACGTCAAAAGGCACACGCGCGAGCATCAAGGCCACCCGGTGATGACGCAAGTGGTTTTCCCCATCAAGGCTAACACGTCCGCAAGGTTACCCGGTAATAACACAAGTTGTTTTTACCGTCAAGGCTAACATGTCCTTAGCCCGGTAATGACGCCCGCTGGGTTTCCCCGTCAAGGCAAACACGTCCGCAAGGCTACCCGGTGATGGCGCAAGTTGTTTTTCTCGTCAAGGCTACCCGATAAGTGGTTTTGTTTGCAACACAATGTCGCAAGACGTAAATTCCCGTCAAGGCTACCAGCGATAAACATTCAATAACATCCGCAATTATTTTTCAAGGCTATTAGCGACAAACATGTTTCGCAATGTAAATTCGCAAGGCTGTGATAATGTACGCTTTCCTGTTTCACAATTGTTGAAGGTGAACAAAAACAGAATGCTCGGTGCAAGAGTTTAGTTCTGCTACCGTCAGTGAATACAAGAGTAAGTACTTTTATATTTCAATTATAATAATAATTTTAATGAGTACTAACGAAAAATTACAATTTTTTAAAATTACTGAAAATGCTTATTCACCTGAAAAAATGTCGCCTTTTGCGGCTGGATTTGATTTTAAGAAGTGCATATGATGTTATTATACCAAAACATAATAGACAATTAGTAAAAACAGATTTGGTAATAATAGTTCCGCATAATTGTTACGGGAGAATTGCTCCAAGATCTGGATTAGCAGTGAAAAATTTTATTAATGTTGGTGCCGGAGTAATAGATAAAGATTATCGTGGTAACGTTCAGATATTACTTTTTAATCATTCAGAATTTGATTTTTTAATAACTAAAGGTGACAGAGTAGCACAATTGGTTTGTGAAGTTGTAGCTTATCCTGAAATTGAAGAAATATTTTTAATTGAGCAAACAGAACGAAATTGTGACGGATTTGGATCAACTGGAACTTGACATGTATTTACAAACGTTATTTGAACTATCTGCTATAGAAATATGTAAGCAAGTTTTAAAAGAAGATATTCATATAGATGAACTGCAATTACCTGTTTCTATTAAACATCATTTGAAAGAAAATTTTTCAATCTATTTAGTGCAAGTGAAATGTGATTTCAAGGGTTATGAGTTTTTAGATATTGATTTTGAAAATATCACTATTACAGATTTTTTTATGCTGTTGAACCTTGGTTCCGATGTACCACCATTCATTCTCCGTCCAAAATATTATTCATTCAATTCAAAACATCCTCATGCTGGATTTGATAAATAAATTATTTTATTTCAGAAATGGATGTTGTTAATTTATTTTGCGGCGATGAACTTCGCAGACTTTTTAAGCTCGAAGAAGAAGAAGAGGAGGAATTTAAAATTGATTGGGAGGTATATTTTTTCGAACATTTTGAAGAGCACCTGGAAGAAGAAGAGGATATTCCACTAGAGTGGGAAATAGAAATTTATTTTGAAGAGAGGGGGTGGAGGGGGAATTGATATAAAATAAACAAATTCTGTGTATATGACTTTATTATTTCATTTACCCTATATATCCACGTATAAAGGTGTTAGAGGTGTTATTACTTAATTTAAGAACAAACAACAACAACAAAAAAATGCTTATTTATTTTGCATTTCTTTATTTGTTGCCAAGCGGTTTAGCAGAAGAAAATTGTACATCGTTTGCAATAAAGTATCTTACGGATTACGGTTATTTATCATCTTCTTCGGAAAATGCTTCCGATTTTTCTTTTATCGATATGAAGACTGACGCTTTGTTCAGATTCCAAGAATATTATAATATTACAACTGACGGTGAACTTAACAATCAAACCTTAGAATTGATGATGACAAAAAGGTGTGGTGTAGCAGATGAAATTTTTAGTTTTAGAACATCATCAAAATGGTATAAGAAACAGTTGCGATGGTATTATATTGGTGTGAATAAACAATTGACGGATTTAACTGAATTAGCTTTTAAAACTTGGGCAAAGTATACAGATCTTGAATTCATACATGACAGACAGAATCCTGATATAATGATTTCTAATAAAAGAGGTCGGCATAGGTATCAAAAAGATGGTACTGTTTGTCCATACGATTTAGATGGTCGCGGTCAGATTTTAGGTCATTCTTTTTTCCCCACGAAAACCGGTTCTCAGGTTGAAATACATATGGATCTGGATGAAGCTTGGTGTTTGGAAAGCGAAACTGAAAAATGTGCTGATGATACAACGAGTATATTTTCGGTTTTAATTCATGAAATCGGGCATTCTTTAGGAATTTCACATTCAAGTGATAGAAACTCGATAATGTACGCATATTACAAAAAAGCGGATACAAACCTTACAACAGACGATGTTTTAGCGATAGAAAGTTTGTACGGGAAAAGAAAAATTGTTACCTCTACTACCACCACCACCACCACCACCACTACCATCACCCCTACCACTATCTCTCAACCCTCAGCGACTCCTAGCGCGGCAAAACCCGATCTATGCGGAGTAAAAAATATCAAAACATTTTTAATAATCAATCAAGAACTTTACATTTTTTATGAAAAATGGTTTTGGATTGTTCCACTCGACGGGGAAGAGGAAATTAGTAACCCGCAATTGATAAGGGACTGGTTACACTTTTTACCAAGTGATTTTGAAAAAAATGATTTTATCTACCAAAGACCAAACGGCGCTGTTATAATGATTATAAAAGAAAAGATATATATGTTGGAAATTCCATCTCTGCATCTTGAATACGGTTACCCAATTGATTTACAATCGTTGGTTAAAAGAGTAAATATTAGAGTGCAAGGTGCTGTCAATTCTTATTTAGGTAAAACATATATTTTTTTTTGACGATAATTACTATATGGAAATTGATGAATGTAAATTTCGCGTTTCAAAATATGGTCAAATTTACAAAACTTTTATAGGAATTCCCTCCTCTTTTGATTCTGTTTTCAGATTTACAAACGGAAAATTATATTTCTTTAAAAACAACAATGTGTTCGAATATGATGAGTTTTTAAACTCTGTAAGTCAAGTGAAAAAGAATGAACTATCAATTTTTGGAATTCAAAAATGTTTAGAATCAAAAAATAATACAAATATATTGACGCGAATCAAAACACTTATCGATTCCCATCTTTTAGCGGTCAGTTAAATTTGTATTGTCAACGAGGAAGGACCTATGGAGAACGAACAGGTCATCCTAGAAATAAGTAAATTGCGTAGAAATATAAAAGAAAAACATCGGGCTCTAACGCGCGGTATTTTAGATTCAGAAGCGATGTTGGAAAAACAATTTAAACCTATTGTAGATCCTTTGAAAAAACTCGTTTCCGAAAAGGAAAAAAATCTAGATGCTGACGTTGCAAAATCGGTAGATGTAGAAAAAAAACCGCTAAAGCGTAGATACATATTGGATTCGACAGAAGAGGAGGAGGAGGAATTGGATCCCGAGAGTATTGGAAGATCCGATGTAAAACGTAAATTTGTACCCCCACCGCAAGGTTTAAAACGTAAAAAATTGGTAAACAAGTCTCGCGAATACTATGCAGATGAGGAAGAGGATTATGATTACGAAGATTACGCTAGAACCGAATCCCGAAAACGGTTAATGCCTCGGCACGAACCGCCTATGGATGATGAGGAAATTGAAGATAATGAAATGGAAACCCTACCATCCACCGCAACACCGGTGGGTGAAGATGTTTATGAAACTCGAGAGACTGGTCAGGATCTGATGAGTACAACGGAAGGCAGAAAAAGTATTACCGATTATATAAGAGAAACTTTTACAGGACCAATTTCGAAAAAATATTTTGTAAAATTAATTGATGGTGGTAGGAAAATAGATAAAACGTTTGGAATTCATATCGATGGTAATACATGGAAGATGGGTAATCAAATATTAAAGATGGTAGGTGATGATTTAATTATCAATGAAAAATATTATAAAGGAACCGACGGTCTATACGAATTAATCATTATGAATGACCCCGATCCATTTATTTATACAAAAGAGGATCTCTCAGTGTATGGAGATATTTTACACGAAACAAATGTATACCGTCAGGACTATTCCGCTATAGGGAAGGTGAAATCGAGTAAAAGTAAAAAATATAAAAA
This sequence comes from Philaenus spumarius, assembly GCA_018207615.1. Taxonomy (NCBI): domain Eukaryota; kingdom Metazoa; phylum Arthropoda; class Insecta; order Hemiptera; family Aphrophoridae; genus Philaenus; species Philaenus spumarius. Next base: position 6,253 of record JAGFPH010023191.1, read on the forward strand.
CATAATATCAAAATTAATAAATAAAGTTGGCAGTGGTGGGGATATGATATTAAAACCATCTTCTAATTATGTCTACTGGAATGATCCAAATGAGTTGTGCGAAAGATTAAAACTGTTATTTGCTTCTCAGAGAGCGGGGAATACGGGTCACGCCAACGAAATTGCATCAATTCTCGAAGAACTGGTCGAAGCAGGAATAATAATTAAAGAATGAGTGTCGATAAATTTGGTCGTCATTCTGTAAAACGTTTTAAAGGTGCGCAAGGACCGCCCGGAATGGGATTTCAATTGACAGAAAAAGGTAATTATAATATACAAAATAAAAGATTGACAAGCGTTGGGAATCCTATAGGCGGCAGGGATGCTGTTAATTATCAAACTGTTAAAAGATTTTGCCTAACAGGAGATAATTTTTACGATGGAAATAAAAAGAAAATCAGTAACGTCGCACCACCGGCAACCGACAATGATGTTGTAACAAAATCATATTTAGAGAAAAATTCTGTTCCTGTTAAAACAAAGGAGGGTCATTTTTCATTTTCAAATAAAAGATTGAAAAATGTTGATCAACCTGAAGCGGACGATGATGTTGTAAATTTAAAATATTTAAAAGATAATGTGTACATGAAAAAAACACCAAAAGCCGATTCAGATGCTGTTAATTTGGGTTACTTGAAAGACAACACCTATATAAAGACTGGGGGAAATGTCCTTGACTTCAATAATAAACGGCTCAGTCATATACAAACCGAGGAGCTGTACGACGCTGTATCTCTGGGAAAAGTGTTACAATTGTTATATTTGTCTTATTTAAGAGATTTACGTGACGGCGATAAAAACTTGAAAACTTACCCCGATTGGCTCAGTACGTTATGGGTAAGACCAGAACAGGGTCTGGGGACCAATTAAAACGGGGACGCGGTTTAATTAGTGATATCATAAACAAGGCTATTGATATTCTTCCGATAGAACTTCATTTACCGGGCTATCAGTTTTGCGGGCCGGGAACAGCTCTCGCAAAGAGATTACAACGCGGTGATTCCGGCATTAATAAACTAGACGTCGCCTGCAAAGCACACGATATTGCGTACAGCAAATATAGTGATACCAAGAATCGCGCAATTGCGGATCGAGAACTTGCCGAACGGGCCTGGGAACGTGTTAAAGCATCCGACAGTGGACTGGGGGAAAAAACTGCAGCTTGGGCGGTAACCAATATCATGAAGATGAAACAAAAATTTGGTGGAGGAGGAGGGGAGCAAAATAAAATATTGAAATTACTTGCAGAGGTTGCAAAAAAGGTAAAAAAGAATAATAGTAATAATAATAAGAAAAAGAAAAAAGGAAAAGGATTGTATGTGCGCCCGTATAAGGGAGCAGGTTCAAAGGTTCAGAAGAAGAAAAAAAAAAAATCTCTACTCGTCGAAGATGATTGAATCTATACCAAACAAACCATTGTCAACACTCGATATAATAAAGTATGCAAAAAAATTAAAAATTCCCTATTTTAGAGGAGTTTTTATGCGCGATACGCTTCCGAAATTACCGTTAGTAAATGAGACGGCAGTAGTGAATTTGGATAACCTTAAAGGTGATGGTACTCACTGGGTGAGCTATAAAAAGCGTGGAAGTCGTGTAGATTATTTTGATAGCTTTGGTAATCTGCGCCCACCTGCAGAATTAGTGGAATATCTACAGAGACAATATCCTGTACTAATAAGGTATAATTACGAGGCGCGCCAAAAGAGATTGAACACCGTCAATTGCGGTCATTTGTGTTTAGACTTTCTAGCAACAGCATGATTTGTATATCGGGAAGAAGCTCATATTTTACGTGCGAATTTTTCCCTCCCATAGATCTTTCGTCTTCGAAACAATGGGAAATTGGATTAGTCGATTTAATGACATACAATTCTATTCCAAATATAGAGAAAAATGTAAACGATAAATTCTATTACGGAAAACCAGAAGAATCGATTACGCTTCCCGAAGGAACGTATGAAATTGATGATATTAAAGATTATTTGGATGGAGAGCTGAAAAAGAAAAATAAACAGAGCTCGTTACAGATTAAAGCCAACAATAACACTTTAAAAACAGAACTTTTCTGTTCTGAAGTTGTACACTTTAAACAGGATACTATCGGTTCGCTGTTGGGTTTCGATCAAGACTCGAAGTTGGAAGCGGGTAAATGGCATTAATCACCAATTCAAGCAGCCATTGTTAGAGTGGACGTCATACGAGTCGTATGCGATATTGTAAGAAATTCATACAAGGACGGTGTTGAGGGTCACGTATTACACGAGTTCTATCCGGTAGTCGAACTGGGGTATAAAATAGTTGAGAAGCCTGCATACGTAATATATTTACCAATAGTCTCGCAAGGATTGCTTTACAAAATAAATATTAAATTGGAAGATCAATATAACCGATTGGTTAACTTTAGACAGGAAAACGTAATCATTCGCCTTCATTTGAGAGGGGTTAAATAATGGTATTTATTTTTACGAATAATTTATTACCACCAGCACCGATACCGCGCATTCATCATTCAAAGCTCAAAGAGGTAACACGGGATAATCTGTTGTTTTTAAAATCGATTCCCGGGTACAGATTAAATCATGCTAAACGTTAATGTGGCTGTACACAGCAGCGAAATTGTTACAGACTATGAATGGCATTCACATTCGCCCTACTCATCAAATTCGTACGGAAATAGCGATGAAATAAGGATTCCTGTACATCAACAGGATGTGTATACGTTGCCGAGTAAAAGTTACTTGCAAATTGAGGGAATGGTTGTAAAAGAGGACGATACATCGGCGGCAACGACAACAAAATTTGTTAATAACGCGCCAGCATTTCTGTTTGAAGAAATACGATACGAACTGTGCGGAACGGAAATAGATAGAGTTAAAACCGTTGGACATACAACGTTGATGAAAAATCTTCTAACCCTACGCCCAGAAGAAAAAAATTTTTTAGGAAATTGGGGTTGGTCAACAGACGCTCAACCTTTTGCTCTGGAAACCGATGGAAAATTTTCATTCTGCATACCGCTCCGACTCCTACTCGGTTTTGCCGAGGATTACAAACGTATAATTTTAAACGTTAAACAGGAGTTGATTTTATTGAGAGCCGCAAGCGATAAAAACGCTATTCTTCAATCAACGGCTGATAATGTAAAAGTAAAAATTAATAAAATCGTATGGCGGATGCCGTACATAAGAGTTGTGGACGAGGAGAAACTATCTCTGCTGCGGATGACCGAAAGAGATGAAACAATCTCGATTCCTTTCAGACGTTGGCAAATGCACGAATATCCAATTCTTCCAAAAACTAAATTTCAAACTTGGACGGTGAAAACATCATCTATGGTGGAAAAACCTCGCTACGTAATAATTGGTTTTCAAACCGACAGGAAGGATTCTCAGACCAAGAATGCAGCCCATTTTGATTTCTGCTCTATTGAAAATGTAAAACTCTACTTGAATTCCAAATATTATCCATACGATAATATGAATGGAAACAAAGCTGTAATGTACGATTACTTTTCAAGATTTCAATCATCCTACTACCAAGGAAGCAGCGATCAACCTTTCATCGATCGACAAACGTTTCTCAATAAAACACCTCTATTCGTCATTGACTGTTCAAGACAATCGGAAACTTTGAAAACAGGATCCCTCGACGTGAGAGTCGAGATGCAAAGTAGCGCAGACTTTCCGGATTCTACCGCATGCTACTGTTTAATTATTCATGATGCACTTATGCAATACTCACCTTTGTCAGGAATTGTAAGAAAAATTATGTAAATAAAGATTCTTTTTACCAGAACTTGTGTGTGTATTTATTGGATAGTAAATAAGAACACCAAATATTAATATAAGTAATTTATTAGTTTTTAAAAAATACAAAATATTAAAAAGAGGGCGTGACGTTAAAAAAAATAGTGGCCAATACTAATGGTACCCGTGACTCTAAACGTTTCGCGGAGTCTGTCGATGTGAGCATCGGCATACTCCACAAAAGGTAAAGTTTTTGGAATACCATAGTATGAGTACGTACGTACCCTATTTGGAATATTAAAAATATGAAAAAAGTCTAAAAATATTTTCAACTTTGTGTCTGGAACAATCAGTTCCAGACCCACAGCCGATTTCTTTATAAATTCGATTAAATCTTTTAATTCTGAAATTGCTAAAAATGGGCGGCCAAAACCCCCAATCTTAAAAGTTGTCACGCCCACTCTTACACATAACACATCCAACAATACATAATGGCTGGCGGTTAAAAAACTAAACATATTCCGCCTCCACCGGAAACTGCTCACAGGCAAAATTTCTGAAACACAAAGTCAATCAATTAAATAATGACCATATGCCAGTGTTGTAACCCCATCTTCACATATATATCTTTTATCATCCTCCGAGCTTAATGCTAATTTATCAACAGTAATTGATTGAATATTATGTTTTCTCGATCTAAACAGTTTCATTTCCTTTCTAAGTTTAACACCTTCAAATAAACATTTCTTGTAATCTTCAAAACAAATTTGATTCTTAACCACAGGTTTCGTTACACCTTTTGCTTTTTTTGTCACCTCATCGTTTACAGTTTTAAATGTGTACAATTTCGGGCGTAAACCCACAAATTCTGAGATTACAACACCCATACATTCATCTTTGAAATAGCCCAGTTTCTTTTTATTCTCTGTTGAATAATTCTTATGTTCGGGAGGATAATCAGACATATCGAAATATTTTTTCATTTGTAAAAGATCTTCGTATACGTTTTCTGTAAAGATTTCGTAGAAAAAGGAGTCTGTGTCTAGATACATCAGGTTTACAGTTTTATTTTTGTAAAATTTTTTTATAATTTCATAATGAAATTCGTACATATGATATTTACTTAGTTCTAAAACAGAGAAACCGATGTATATAGGTTTATTGAATAAAATTTTCTCTTTACCACATTCGATAGCGCAAAGATTTTCATTATAAATTATTCTATTCAAAAAATTTGGTTTTGAAATCAATCGTTTCAATCGTTTTTCGTTGTTAACAAGTTCGAGATTCATCCTTTTTCTAATATTTTCAATGCTCTTTCCAAACATTGCATTATTTAACAACTTGTAAAAATCCTTTTCAAAATTATTTTTCGCCTCTTTCCTTTTCTCTGTGTTAAACGAAATATAAGGCGCCAACCATTTACTTTGATTGAATTTCAATATCCTATGTATTTTTTCAACAACAAGCCCATTCCTAATAGCTTGTTTAAGGTTCATATAGTGGCATATGTAACGCTCTTTTATCTCTAGTGTTGTCAAAAGTTTTTCCTGTTTTGATCCGGACGGAATTGTGCGATCCGGAAAAAATGGTAGATCATTATGAGAATTGTGTAAATAACTCGGATAGTCTACATCGCATTCAATTATATAACCTTCATTTCCCTCATCCTCGATTTTGTTTACATCAAAGTTTTTTATTTCTTTGCGGCTCAACCATTCAAAAGAGTTTTGCGGCATAGGTTTCGACATTGCGTAACCATACAAGTTGTTTGCATCTATGTAGATTAAGTAGGAATTTGGTTTTTCCGGATCATACGAGGCGATGTACGGATTATTTGCTTTTGACCATCTTTTTGGACAGGTTGTTATACCGCCTCTAATTCCTCTCTCTATAAACATATACATATCGTAATCCGTGATCAGATCCAATTCTATTTTTGTATATTTTAACATCGCATCAAATGTCAAACTGGGTACCGACAGGTAATACGCAGGATCAACACCATAATTATCCAAACAAATGTTGCGAAAATTTTCAAATATATCTGCGAGCAAAA
>JAGFPH010023192.1:0-12098 GCA_018207615.1 Philaenus spumarius
TACAAAACTAAAATAAATTTACAGAAAATAATTCAAAATATAACTTAAACACTATTATAAACTTATACAACTAAACAAAGAAAACAAAAATTATAAACCTTTCTGACACAATTGTACAAAGAAAATGTAGGTACTTCATTTAGGCTTACTAAGCCTTTGTATATAGTACGATATCACTGAATGGTTTTATTATCAGAACTTAAAATTTCACCAAACATTGCTAATGAATTTACTCGTGTAAACAAACTTCCGACTTGGGAAATTTTTCAACATTTCCAACAAATTTTTTTAGAATTTCAAGGAAATGTAAATGCTCATAAAACATAAAAAATGTCAATTGTCAATATAAGTCAAGTGGGTTATCAAATTAAAAGGGTCTTAAAACTAATCATTTATTTAATTTAAATGTTGTTAATATCTGGTAATATTTAAATGGCAGACAAAAGACGGATTTCTATGTTTTCTTTATCCTTTTTTGTTGAAAAATAGAAGCTCAAAGAGAAAATAAATAAATAATATTACAGTAGTTATAATAATAGTTATTATATTATTTAAAAATAAAGAAATATAAACTGTAAATAACATTGATATTAAGACAATTAGAAACACTGAAGCCCCAACCACAAGTTCGGTAAATAACACTACACAAATAAACTGAAAAACGTTTATTGATAGAGTTATTCTAGTTCCCTGATGTACATCTAAATCTAAATATGTGGGGTGAGTTTAGATTTAGAACACTTCGATGAACTAGAATAACTCTATCAATAAATGTTGCGAGAACAGGTATAGCGGCAGTTATCCAGTACTTTCATAAAGAGAAAGATATTAAAGGATTTCTAATTAGTGTGGACAAAGTTCTAGTGCCGAAATTTGAGGCATGCAACGTATCTTTAAGGACTGTGCAGCGAAAAAGTTCCGAGTTAGAAGAAAATGAAAAAGTGCAGACAACAGCAACGAAGTTGCAATAGAAAGTATGGCAGTGGAAAATCAGATTGTTACCTCGGTACAATCAGACACCTGTAACTTAGAAGGCCCCATCATTCTCAGCATACTTCGCAAGGGGAAGAATGGCAGGAAGCAAAGAGTAATTGGGTTAGACGACTTCGACAAGAGTACGACTCCACGCCACGTCCTCTCATTCTACGAACGCAAAAAGGTACCCACTCTTCGTAAGCTCCTCTCTTCTCAAAGGAAGCAGGATTATTTAGTGCTGTGTTGAATTCCCTCAGAAAAATATTACACGAAATTGGATTTAAATACAAGGTATTTAACAGAAGGAAGTTTCTTCTTGAAAAGCCGTCAATAGTACTATTTAGATACAGGTTTCTTGGAAAAATAAGAAAATCTATTTAAGAAAGGCTGTGTTTTTAGATGAAACTTGGTTAAATGAAAATGACAGCAAGAAAAGAGGATGGACAAACGACTCATTGAAAGCAGCTCTTGGTACTCACATAAGAAAAGGGAAAAGACTAATAGTTTGTCATGCTAGAAGCAGGCAAGGCTGGATAAATGTGCCATCATTATCTTTCAATCTAAGAAAACTGGAGACTTCCATAAAGATATGAACAGTTTGGTTTTTGAGAACTGGGTTTTCCACGAATCACTCCCTACAATTCCACCTAATGTGACAATTGTAATGGATAATGCATCCTACCATTAACGAAAAAAAGGACAAAGCAGCCACTCCATCGTCCCTGAAGGAAGACATGAAAAATGGCTGAAAAAAGAAATATCCCTTTTAGTGAAGATTTCCTAAAACCGGCACTGTATAAACTCGTTCCTCTTTACAAACCTCCTTTACAAATATATGAAATTGACAGCAGAGCATCTTAGTTGGGCCATGAAGTAATCCGCCTACTTCCATACCACTGTTATTATAATCCGATTGTGATGGTTTGAGCAACCCATAAATCGAAAGATGTAAAGACACCCTTTGAAAAAGCAGTCGAGAAGTTCACGTCAAATTTGTGGGAAAGAACTTGGATAGGTCGAAACCATGTTCAACAACGTGCAGTTCTTGATAAACCTGACACGAGGGGACGAAGACAGCGACTCATCCAGTGAAAGTGAAAGCGACAGTGATGTAGATGACTTGGGATGTGAGTCTGTTTAACTGTTGTTATACAATTAGGCAATGGATTTTAATGATTTTTAAAAGCGTTATTTTGTAAGTTAAGAAAAAGAAGTTTATAATAACCATTTTTATGTTTCAATGTACAAAATTCTATCTAGGCCTACTTTAGATTTTATTAAATGGAGTATCATAATTGTTTGAAAGCACTTCTACTTTCCATTGTTATTAGCACTTTAAATAAAATTGCAACAAATATTTATACAATTGCAACCAAAGTCTGCTTGAGAAACAACTCATTTAAATGGTTTGTTGTACACTTGCTGATCATAATAAATCAGAATCGTATTAACATATATGTTAACTTTAAATGCAAAATAAAAAATACTAAGAAAATGAGAACAGCTTACTATAGGTATAGGTAGTACCATTTAGGATGGCGCGTGGTTTGCGCAGAAGCAGTAATGCCCTTCTCCCTCCAACACCAGTCTTTGTCGTTTTGTAAGAAATATACAGTCTGTGTCAAATCCATCGATTAGAGGGCTGCCGAGCAATTTTTAGTATTGGACGCGCTTTCAATTACAAGCTTCTGCACAGTACTAGGATTATTTAAACAGCACAAATTTTATATATTTGTAATCTGCGTGATATGTTGCAACTAACAGTATAAATATCTTCCAGTTTAGTAAATGTTCGGAATTTATACAATAATAAATACTTCAATTTTTTTAATCAGGACATGAAAAAGTAGTAAAGCGTAAACTTTTTATATTTTTAGGGTAGAAAGAAACTTCCAGCGGCAAAGTTGTAGAAAATTAGTTGATCTACATATTTTATTTAAAACATTTTTCAGTCAGATGTTTTTGTTTGTCCACAAATCACTTGCAAATAAGCGCAACCAAAATTATCAGGTAATAGCCTAATGTAAACATATTGTTTTTTTCTTTTTCTTATATCTATAGTTAATTTATAATAATTAACTGAATTGAAGAGCGGGACAATTATTAATAATTTAATGTAATGTAAATATATTGTTTTTTTTTATATCTATACTAAATTCATAAGAAACTACTTGAAGAGTTGGACAGTAAATTATTTAATGTAATGTAAATATATACTATTTTTCTATTTACTTATATCTATAGTAAATTTATAATAAACTACTTTATAAGTTATAAAATAGCCTTTAATTTAAATCGTATTTTAAGCGTGTTTAGTACATGTTTTATTTAAAATGTCTCGATAACATAAAGTAAATACTGTAAGCCGACATAACTAGGGTTGACTGTACAATGCTCCGCCTAAACTTAGGAGGGGAAGTGTGGTGGGATAGGTACTCTGTCTCACTCGCACTACCCGCCCTACGTGCCATCCTATATGATTTTATCTATAACCACAATTAATGATGGCCCGTGAGCTTGCGTGCATGTGTAGGTAGGACACATTTCTAACCGCCATCCCTGTTTGGACAAACTATAGTATTCAGTTGGTGTTTATTTATTATTACATTTGTTATCTGTTTTGTGCTTGTTCTTCTGTAAAGTGTGTGTGTGTGTGTGTGTTTTTTTTTTTTAGCAATTGCATAACCTAATGAATTTATCAACAATAAGGTGAAACATATGTAGCCTTGACTATAAAAACTAATAATAAAGTGTTGAAAGGCGCTAAGTTATTACAAAATTTTGAATTATATGTTTTAGGAGGTTAACTAAATAAGTATGGTTAGAGTTTATATTTACCCATTTGTTTCAAAGCTTTAAAAAAAAAACTAAAACAACATAAATTTCACTCTAAAATTGTAGTAGGGTAAGTTGGAGATCTACTACTAATATCAATTGACTTAATTGATGTGCTAAAAAGAGGAGTCTGTTGTTCTTTCTGTATATGTTTTATAGAAGTAACAGCCATTGAAGTAGCAATAAATAAATATTAAAGTAGATGCAACTGAAACACGATATTTTGTTTCAATGAAATGTCCTAAACTCGCTACATTTCAAAGACTGACCAATTTTGAATTTGTTTTCTTCTTATATTAAGCATTAAAAGAATATTGATTTAAAAAATAATATTAGTTTTGAACGAAATATAATGAAGTTACAATTTCTCATCTGTAGGTAATTACCTCAATGCTGTGTTGTCTCCTTTAATTTTTTTTTTTTGCACTAGGTAGCAGGATGGGGTCTAGATGAGTTCCACAATAATAGCCAGTTTCTCAAATACATTGAAATACCAATAGTCTCTCTTAAAACCTGTATTGAAGTTCAGCCATGGGATTTCAAAAAATATATCACGTATACCACTTTTTGTGCAGGATTTCTCAATGGTAAATATCAAAAGATTGTAGTAATTTTATTTAAAGTAATAACTCGATAGTATCTTGAAAATATACTTTATTTAATAATATTTATTATTCTTGATCTTAATGCTTCTCTCCTATTTGGTGTTTTATGGTTCAATTGGAAAATTAAATAATAAAAATGAAAATAATGTAGGTACCTAAAATAGTATTATAATTTAAAAGAATTATAACTATAATTAATTTATTTGATTTAATGTAATTACTTCTTGCATTCAGATCTACTGTAATATGGAACTATGGTTGACGTTTTGTATTACATTTGTTTAGTAATAACTTACCAACCATAGTAAATTTGTTTATACAAATGTCTAATATACATAGATATATCAATTATTACCTAAAACTAAACATAAGTAGTAATAAAGAAAAGTAATTTAGTATTGTAACAATTCAGAGGAATACCACTAATGTGTTTAAACTAGAAACAACGTGTCTATGTTGAAGAAACGCTATTTAACAGACCCTATTGGCATATGGTGTCCCATAAGGACCTTCTCAAACCAGTCCTATTCTAATTTACATTCATAATTTATTTGTCATCTACATTTGTGGTTATCCTAATTAATTTAGTTTGTGTATGTCACAACTTTGAATTTTGAAGTAAATTGAATTGAAAATGTAGACCCTATGACAGCTGTCTTGTTAGGGTGATCGTTCCTGTGCGAAGTCTTGCAACTTCTCTCACCGAAGTGATCTTCTTATGCTTCCTGAGAAGCTTTGGAATGTGTGAATCCCTGTGGTTAAGTAGTGGAATCAATAGCCGATAGTTTAGTGTAATATATTTATTTAACCCAAAATGCACAAAACACTCTCTACTGGCCTGAACTTATATATCTCTTAACTAGCTGAAGGTAAAGGCAAGAGAACCCCTCTACTAGTCATCTGTTTCAGACCAAGATTGCTAACAGACTAACTTAATCTACCAGATAAACCTTGGACTTGATTATTTAAATCCTGTCTTCAATATGTTCTTTGTGTGCAAGCCAATATATCAAGTTCACTGTAAATATGAATCCATGATTAGTATAACTAACCTATTTAGGCTTTACATTATAAGGTAGACGTTTTTTGATTATTATTTTAATCTACAATCAGTCAACAGACTATAATTAAATAAGCTAAAGAGAAAATGGCGTTATGAATATAGAAGAGCCACCGCCCCGCAATTCTTCCTAGTCAGACAGCATGTCCTTCCGCTTCAGTCTTCTGACGAAACATGGAGTTAACAACAGTCTGGCAAGAGAGTTAAGATGTCCCAAAAGGGGCTTCATGTGACTCCTACTTCGACGAACAATTTCCTCTTGGATGTTTGGCATGTCCAGATAGTTATGGATCTCAGAGATACGAGTATACCATGGTGGATTCAAAATAACTCGTAGAATGTTATTTTAAGCCCTCTGCATGTATTGTATAGTGGACTTACTTGCAGTGCCCCAAAGTTCAATGCCATAGGGCCAAATAGGTTTGAGGATTAAACAGTAGAATAAAAGTTTTTTGTTAAGAGACAGAGCAGATTGTAGACACCTAGGAGCCAAAGTAGGTTTCTGAAACGATTGTTGATTGCATCTCTCTTGTTCCTGACATGATTTTTCCAAGTAAAACAACGATCAAAGTAGAATCCAAGATACTTCGGACTGAGGCAAAATATCATTCCCCCACTTAACGTGATGTGATTTGGATGCACTGGCTTTTATACGCCACTTAACTAACCAGGCATTTGTAATGTCCAATTGTCGTTGCAAGCCACTGCTAGCTTCGTCTGAACCATTACTACATGAGAGGAAAGCAGTATCATCTGCAAACATTGCAACAGTAATGCCTGGTAACTGTGGCATATCACATGTGAAGATATTGTACAACACAAGGCCCAGTACCGAGCCCTGCGTAGCAGTTATTCTTGATCTTGCACAGCAGACCCTCTTGCCAGACCTTGTCGAATGCCTGCTGAACATCCAAAAGTGCCGCTGAGCAGTACTCCCTCTTCTCTAAGGCCTGTCTTATAATACGGTAAACCCTGTGAGCTCGACAGTAGAATGGCGATTACAAAATCCAAACTGATGGTGCGGAATTAAATGAGACTTATCAACACTCTGCATGATTCTTGGCAAAAATAATCTTTACCACACTTTCAACAGCACAGGAGTGAGGCTAATGGGGCGATATGAACTGGTATGACTGGGAGATTTTCCAAGTTTGTGGATCATGTCTATCTGTGAAACCTTCCATATAGTCGGAAAGTTAGAAAGCCTAAGAATTGAATTAAAGAGATGTAACAAGAACAACAAACACTTCCGGGGAAGTTCTTTTAACTCTTTCGGGGTAATCAGGTCAAAACCCGGGGCCTTATTATCCTCCAGCGCAGCTTTTGTCTTTCTTTGAGGGTGCCTTATTGGGAGGTACAGCTGGAGGTCTTTACCAAGGACATTAAAAATTTCAGGATCTATAACATCAATAGAATCATTGGGTCTAAAGACTGAGTAGAGGTGAGCAGCAAATGCTTCGGCCTTCTCAGTATCAGTACGTGCCCAAGAGGTTCCTGAACTGACAGGAGGAAAAGATTTCTAAGTTTCTTGTAATTTTTTGTAGCCCTCCACAAAGAATAATCACCATGGGCTGAGGGGTGACGTATGTTCCAGCTTATCCTTGAGAGTTTCGTTAGCGGATTCAACAAGCAACTGTTTTAGCTCTTTGGATGCACGATTTAGTAGCATTTTGTCAAGGGGGTGGTGAGATTGCTGCCAGAGCCTTCGTAATCTACGTTTTTCTTTGATTTTATCCCTAATAATTGAGGAAACCATTAATTATTGCCTGTTCTTCAACACTGAGATTCACTGCTCCATCCAGACAGTCCCTGAAGAAATCCCAATCAGTTCTACAGTTGGAGAGAGACTCATACCCACTATTTCGAATTAAAATACTTATAGCCTAATAATTCCTAATAACTTAATCTACCAGATAAACCTTGGACTTGATTATCTAAATCCTGGCTTCAGTATGTTCTTTGTGTGTAAGCCAATATATCAAGTTCACTGTAAATATAAATCCATGATTAATATAACTAGCCTATTTATATATTATAAGATAGACGATACCTGCTACATCAGGCCCCCTTCCCCCAACGTCACCAGAGTTGGCCCCATCAACTCTATGGCTTTGCTTTTTTCTTGTTTTGAACAATACTGTATGATTGCAACAGTTAAAGTTTTGCTGCTGCAAATTCAAAATTACTTTTTTTCAAAAAAATTGCTTATCTAATTTCTCTTCTATACAGGATGTCTCGTAGTATAACTCTAGCCCTCTTTTTATAGCTCTACTTAACAGTTTTCGTTTATTGTTCCTATAAAATTCCACTTAAGTAATAAAAACCTTATCCAAAACCTATTTTCTTCTCAATTTGGTAATATTTTTTTGCTGGTTAATTTATTTTAAACAACAATACTGTTTTTGATTTAGAAAATTTTTTATTAAAAAATTATCCTGCAATCTTGATGGCATTTTACTAATCCATGTTGGTCTTGATTTAGAGTCAATATTTAAAGGATAGTTAGTACTTGTTCTTGGAAAATCAAAATTTGTACTTACACAGACTTGTGGTTTAATATTAGTAACATCATTTAAAGGTCCTGTATTTGCTCTTGAAAAGCTACATTACCGGTATTGTATTACTTGGTTTTAATTTTGAATGGCTCTTTGACCAACTAGGTTTTTACACTTTTTCTAATTATTTTGGTTGCAATTTTCTATTTCTAGCCATGTTTTAACCCTATTCACAAGTACCATGATTTCCCTAGTTTTAATTCTCAGTATTGTATAAAATATCTTTGTCGTTTAATGATGGTAAATACACATCCTGCCCAACTAAGTAACTATTTTATTTTGTATTATATTGTTTTCTCTGTTACTTCTCAAATTGGTAAATTTCCATTTTTCAGTACTCCTATTTCAATTGCGACCAGATATTTTCTACACAGTTTTCATAAACGAATGTATCTTCTTTAATTTTAAGTGATGACTTCATTGGAATACTCATTTTCATCCATAAAATAATTCCAAAGGGTTATGATTTACTGTTAGTGTACCTGACTGTTATATGCCATCAATGCCATCATGAAAAACAACCTAATTTGATCCTAATTATTTTGATTATTATTAATAAAATGACACAATTTACATATTATATGGTATGGTGTATTGTTTCTAATTTTCCATTCGCTTGTGCACAATAATCTGTTCTTGTAATCCCAATAATTTACAAAAAAATTTCATTATTTCAGACATGAAAATTGATTCTCTATTCGATTTTATATTTCTGGTATCGTGTATACACAGATAATGCTCTCGACATCAATTTTGTAACTACAGTTTCCTCTGTTTAGTTTGCTATTGGTATAAAACTAGCAAGTCTCATAAAAAAGTTGACTACAGATAGTATGTATTTATTTTTATCATTTGCCTGAGGTAATAAGTGTGTCGACGATTGCAATTATTTTATAGGGCATGGCTTGTTCTGTAAACATGACCCGTAATGGAGCTTTAGATTTGACTAACTTCCGTGTTGACAAACTACACTGTTCTTACGTGCAACACAAAAACACTTCCACCAAGCTCATCCTTCCTTATTATGCTTTCTTGTTTACCTCCATCTGTCTTACGCAAAGTAATATCTTTACACTAAACATACTAACTCTAATAATTAATATAACTCAAATATATCTTTATTACACATCCCATAAATCGTAACAAAGTACATCTACATGCTACAATATAATTTTTCAGATCATCCTCCATTTTAGACCAATAAATTTGTTGTTTTATTCTATCTAGGGTCTATCTATCTGCTGTTATATGAACGTGGTTTAAATTAATGGCTTTGTCTCTAACGACTTTTGATGTTAGAATTAATTTTTCATTCCCTGATTTAAAATAAATAACCTTTTCTGAGCTCATTTTATAATTTTTATGCAATGTCAAAGTTTTACAGTTTTCATCTATAATAATCTAGCTGAACGAACTTCATATAAATCAATTATTGGCAAATATTCTTTCTTCCTAACAAAACGTATATTTTGTTGCTGGTTTATAATTTCCCCAGTCTAAGAATCACTTTGTTATCATTTTGACAATTTAAAGTCTCTCAAAATTCTAATTGTTGGGTCTTTTATTGATGTCAAATAGCTTAAGGCTTTATGGTCAGTCACAATTTTTAACTTTAGCCCCAATAAATCAAGTATGGTCTAAACAATGTTCATCCAAAATCTACTCTGCTCAATTCAAGGCTGCTGCCATCATCATTTTTCTTAGTGTTGTGTAAAACTCTACTCGAATGTGCCATCCATTGTTGGTGTACTTTACCATAAACTTCCTGTGACCAAACATTTCCCAACCATTCTTTTAAAGTATCTGTTGCTCATATGAATTCTTTTGTGAAATCTGGGTAAACCCATATTGGTGCCATAATTCATCCCTCTATGTTTCAAAAGTCTTTTGACACTCTCGTAAACATATAAATTTGACAGTGTCATTTTAAAATCAAACACTGATCATTTAATCTCAAAAAATCTTTTATGTAAATTTTTTTTATTTATATAAACAAACCTAAAAAGTGAATATCGTTTTTCGTTGGAACTGGAAAGTTTTTCTCCGCCTCTTTCTTTTTCTGATCTGGCCATTTTATGTCTATCATTAATTAGTTAATTTGGTAAAATCCTGCTTGCATTTTGATGACTAAACCTTTCAATAAATTTAAAGTTTCACCTATGTCAGATAATGGGTGAACATTTGAAATTACAACTTCATATCATTTTCAAAGGTTTCTTCTTTACTAATACCAACAGGCTACTTCATGGACTGTAATTATGCTCAATTATCCCATTATTCGACTCATCGCCAATTAATTCTCTAACAATTTGTCTATGGGCATATGGAATCCTATGAAGTGTTACATAAATATAATGGATTAGCTACTCTTGAATCAATTTTATATTGAAATTTTTTTTATAGCTTTTAAAACTCCATTTTCTTTGTTGAAAACATCTTTATATTTTAGTAACATTTTCAAAAATTGCATTTATGACCTAACTTCTTTGCTGAAAACATATTTACCCTTGATGGTTCCTCTATGGTTACTACATTTGGTTCTAATTGTGCAATTAAAGTTCCCTTTTCAATTCCACCTCATTATTTGATAAATTTACTACTTTATAAAAACAATTTTTCTTCTTTCCTATACAAACCATAGCCGTAGCACATAAAATGTTAAAAGGTTAATTATCAATAGGTTCTACTAACACAACCTGATTCATTAGTTTTATTGCATCGTCGTATTTTTTATGTAGTGATTATACTGTTAATTCAACCAATATCTCACTCTGTGCTTGTACCATGGTATCAACTTTACAAAATAGGTTACATTTACTCATTTCTTTCCGCAAGTTAATTTCATTTGTGTTAGTTTTTAATGTTTTTAACATAATCCAAATGTTTTTCTTGCCTCTTTAAAAATGTCTTCTTTATAAAAATTAACTTACTTGGTTGTTTTGCTTAGTACCTTTAAGTTTGGTTTCCCGGGAGCTTTCTACTTTAAACTATTTTTACTTATTAGTCTTTTTCTGCTCTAAACTAATTAGTCATTATTTAGTTTTGATTTTTTTCTAAAACCCCATCATTTTTTATTCTGTACTATTTATTTTTAATATATTTTTGCTTGAATTTACTATAACTTGGTTAGATCTCCAAATGGTTAGATACTATTTCCCAAAATGGCTGCATACTCTTGTGATAATTTACACACCTGAAATTTAATCCTAATATAATTTGTTTCCATATAAACAAATTAGTCCTCTGTGTTCCTAATATTCTCAAAACATCACCTGTTACCCTTGCTGTTGTTACTGCTGGCTCTGTTATTATTTCTGTCACTTCATCTACATTTATGAGACTTAGCTCTGCACCTGTGTCTATCAAAACTATATTTCATTTCCTATTCTCAAAACATCACCTGTTACCCTTGCTGTTGTTACTGCTGGCTCTGTTATTATTTCTGTCACTTCATCTACATTTATGAGACTTAGCTCTGCACCTGTGTCTATCAAAACTATATTTCATTTCCTATTTATTTTTGCTTTTATTGAGAAATTTTTTTAAAATTTTACATCATAATTTTTTATGTAAATCTCAAGTTCTATTTATTGCCACAAATTATGCGCTAAGCCATGTGATTTCATAGATTCTTCTATTATTGGTTGGAGTGAGAGAAGCGCCCTGCCCCACCCAACTTCCATTTGTATTCCTGCTTGAAATCTCCCCTTATTATCCCATTCTCATAAAACTGTGCATTCTGCCTATTGTAATATATGTGACTATCAACGCTATTAACAACGCTATTAAATGTTTTTTTGTGAAAAGAAACATAATAAAAGAGTTAAAATGAAATTTTGTTTTATTTTTCCCAAAATCAGGATGCCAAAAGTAAACTTTTGTTATCTATCAAAATCTCAAATTCGAAAAATCACCATTTTCAGCCCTGCCAAACATATAGTTTGGTAAATAATTTTATAAAACTTTGTATTTTATTTTATGTTATTTAGGGACCAGTGTATGCAATGGTGATAGTGGAAGTGGTATGGTGTATAACAACCAAGGTAAATGGGAGCTAGTTGGTGTTGT
>JAGFPH010023193.1:0-12097 GCA_018207615.1 Philaenus spumarius
GCGCTCGAAGGTCACAAATTTGGACCAACATTTTGAAAATACCGAGTGGGATGTCGTTTTATATGATTTTGTTATGAGAAACAGATTTTGACAGTTAAAGAATCGTTGCGCTCAAGGGTCACAAATTTGGGCCAACATTTTGAAAATACCGAGTGGGATGTCGTTTTATATGATTTTGGGATGAGAAACCGATTTTGACAGTTAAAGAATCGTTGCGCTCAAGGGTCACAAATTTGGGCCAACATTTTGAAAATACCGAGTAGGATGTCGTTTTATATGATTTTGGGATGAGAAACAGATTTTGACAGTTAAAGAATCGTTGCGCTCAAGGGTCACAAATTTGGGCCAACATTTTGAAAATACCGAGTGGGATGTCGTTTTATATGATTTTGGGTATGAGAAACAGATTTTGACAGTTAAAGAATCGTTGCGCAACATTTTGAAAATACCGAGTGGGATGTCGTTTTATATGATTTTGGGTATGAGAGACAGATTTTTACAGTTAAAGAATCGTTGCGCTCAAAGGTCACAAATTTGGGCCAACATTTTGAAAATACTGTGTGGGATGTCGTTTTTATGTTTATGGATAGGCCTACGGGAAAACCAATTTTGATATGGAAAGGGCCGTAGCGCTGACATGGGCGGATCCAGCCGGTTTTCAAGGAGGGGGCTGTATCTTATCCGGGGGGGGGGGGGGGGGGGGAATAGTTTTGTTGGAATACAGTAGGCTACTTGAAAACGTCTTTAAGACTATTTCATGCTTTTCCCAAAAGTGGAATTTCATTGCAACAAATTGTAGTGAATAAATCATAAAATTGAACTGTAGCCTATACTTGAAAGTTTTAAATAGTCTTATTAGAACAACTAAACAAAAATCTGACAAACCTAAAGTATACAGTTTCAGCCAGACGGGAAAAGGTAACGGCTTAACACGCCTGGGACGTTGAAAATGTACATATTTCACGGAAATACCCGAATAGCCTAGGAACACTAAACCAGGTTTTCTTAATATCAATCGAAAATATAAAACTTGCACTTCAAATAGATATAAAAATCATTATACAAATATATCGATTTGTAACAGATACATCGATTGCAAAATGTGCTTTCTCATTGGTTAAAAACTGCCCAATTGTTATTGTTTACAGAAAACTTCATATCTAAGAAACTATAAATGTGACGAATGATTGGAAGATCGTGGTAGAAAGTTCAAATCTTGACGAAACCATAGGTGTCCTTATCTTCTTCTCAAAGCAAGTCTGTTTAAGTTATGTGCCTTTAAAAAGTGACGAGTTTGAGTTATTTACTTGTGCTTTCTCGCGCGGCATCAGTTGATTTAGACTACAATATTACAACGATGATTATAATGTTAATATACGTTTTGGAAGAAATTTGTAAATACAAAAATTAAAGTTTAAAACCTTTCCTTTCCAATGGTTTTTGCGTTATTGAGATTGGTTAATTTTTAGTGGGTGAAATATTCGATACAAGTTTGTTATGTGAGACTACTCAATAAACAAAACAAAAATATAATAACCCAAAGGGGGCTGCAGCCCCCCCAGCCCCCCCCCCCCCCTGGATCCGCCAATGAGCGCTGAAGGGTCGCAAATTTAGGTCAAAATATTGAAAACGACTTGACTTCTGGGTTAAGTAGTTGTCTTTGAAAAAACAAACGATTTTGACTTTTGACGTTTAAAGGGCTGTAGCGCTTAACAAAACTTTTAAAAAAATACAGTGAAACGTATGGTTTATTATTTGTGATCTTTAACACAGCGTTTTTTTTAACATCGTAGCCTGTCAACATTTTGTTTGGTACCAAGGACCGTACCAAAATGATCCATTCCTATAATTCCAGGTAATAAAGTTTTAACTATTACATTATACAACACTATAAACAATACTTATAATTGTCGAATTTTAATACATTTTAGATATTTATTATCAGTAAAGTATGACCAAACATGTTATGATAAGAAATATTAAAAAATGTCTCAGAACAAAAAAAAAATTATTTGCAATTTCGAAAGAGCCTTCTCAGGAAGTGCACCTGTGAGCCAGAGCGATAAGACACATCCGCTCGTCTTAGCAGTGCGACGTTGCCGATACCATTTTCACGTTAAACTCCAAAAATCCTAGCCTAAGTGAAAGGTTATAGCGCGTATAGTATAATATTTTTCCGAAGTGCAGTGTCCAATATCTCTTGACTATTGCACATTTGTCATGCGTACTACATTTTGAAATAGGGTAAACCGGACATTTTGTGTCTTTACTTGACGTAGAATGACAACTGCCAACAGGTGGGGCGTACCGGTAGTGATTAGGATTCATATCATGACCAGATAAACATAGTTCAATGCTAGGCGTGAGAGGCAAGTCCCAAGGTAAATATTTAGACGGTCAAACTTGACTTGAGAGAAGGTAAACTTGAATACAGAACTAATCTCACAATGACCCCCTATGCAGTGAGAATGTAGGGCCGCTTGTATTATTATAAATATGTATGTAGGTTTTCGCAAAAAAAGGCCCAATAGGAGGTTTTTCAGTACAAACAAAAAACTATAATACTTTCATATTTGAATACTTACATACAAGTTGCTTAGATTGCAAAGTTCTGTAATTTCTTCTGTTTAAACTAAATTTATTGTAAAATTAAAATTACAAACATTTTTTTAAATTAAAGAAAAGCTCTCTTTTTTGTCCTTCCCGCCTCTTTTACCTATTGCGCCTACCTTTGACCCTTTAGCAACAACAAAATTAAAGGACTTTTTAAAAGTCAACATTAAAATACTAATTTCAAACATAAGTAAGTAAAAAAAAACAAGGTCAAACTGTGTTTTTTTCTATATATACATAAATAAAAATAAAAAATTTGCAATTTGAAAATTTGTTATTTAAAAACATATACATACAAAAATTATATAATTTTCTTATAATAATAATTTTTACTATACTTCTGCTATACTTCTGAGAATATAAACTTCATAGAATAAAGCTTGTACTGTACACCAAAAAATCTATCTTATATTATAAGTTATAGTTTTAAGTTATAGTTATACTTTTGTTATTGTATCTCGTGCATCACTGAAGATGACGACATTGCCGTTGAAACGCGTTTGAGTTAATACACGAGTAGTGAGATTCTGAGTTCAAGTTGTATTCTATCAAAATATTGACGTTGCTTTTGACTTTGACAACGATTCTGCAGAACAATGACACAATTGGTAGCCGAAATACCGCGGGCATATAATTTTTATTTTTTAAAGTACCGTACTCGCAAGGAGAAATACGTTCAGATTTTTGGAGGACATTAAATTTTGAGCTTAAAAAAAAGATAAAAGTCACGAATTTTGAATTTTTGAGACCACAAACGATGTGTGAAACGTCTAAAAATCTAATATAATATTTTAGGTGTTTTATTTTAGCCTTTTTATATATTTTTTGAAGCCAACGTCAATACTAACACTGTTTTGTGTAACTGTAGATTGCGTCCGCCATTTTTAAACCTATCAACACAATTTGGTACTACTTGCTTGCCACCTGTTAGTCCGAGAGCCAAAAGTGAAAAATATTATTACAATTTTATTAATAAGGTGGCCATGTTTGTTTCCCTAATCGGTAACGAAATCTTGATAGAATAAACCTGAACACAGAATCAACGTACTTTATTTATTCCAATGCGTTTTAACGAGAAGTCGCCATTTAAACTACCAACCCTTTTGTTACACCATCATAGCCCTTTTTTTTAAAGTTGGTCGTGTTACATAACAAATTAAAGCCCATACAATGAGCTATCAAAAATTCCTCTGAGCACCATAGTTTGCGAACCCTGTATTAGTTGTGTGATCCTAAACGTTAATATTCAGCTATTTCCGCAATTTAACCATAGATCAATAATTACCGTTCGTAAATTTTACGAGTAGGGTTGCAAAATCTAAAATATCTTCGTCTAAAAAGATAACTAAAGACGCGCCCTTTCCTATAGCTTCAGTTTGGCCTTGATCGTGAAAGTGCGTAATGTTGTTTTTGTGCTGCCCTTCGCTTATTGAGTGGACAAATCTTTGTTGGGGTGATGATTGGCTGACAGCTTAGCTTTTAACCTTACAGGGCTTCCCTATACTTAAAATAAGTCTGATATTATTTTAAAAATCTACAAAATGTTAATTTTCAAGTCTTTTTATAGCACGTATTGTGGTTTTTTATCTATATATATAAAAGCGAAATACCTCACTCACTCACTCATCACGATTTCTCAAAAACTACCAAACGGGTTGAAATGAAATTTGGTATGTAGGTTCCTCTAGGGCCATAGGTGCTCACTAAGAGAGGGTTTGAAAAAATTGGAAATTTTAAGGGGGGTTTGAGGGGATCAAAGTTATTAAAAAACGATTTCTTCAAAACTACCGAACGGATTGGAATGCAATTTGGTATGTAGCTTCCTCTAGGGTCATAGGTGCTTACTAAGAAAAGGGTTTGAAAAAAGTCGAAATTTTATTGGGGGTTTGGGGGGTAAAAATTACTAAATCACGATTTCTCCAAAATTACCGAACAGATTGGAATGAAATTTGGTATGTAGCTTCCTCTAGAGCCACAGGCGCTCGCTAAGAAAGGGTTTCAAAAATTCGAAATTTTAGGGGGGGTTTGGGGGAATCAGTTATTAAATCACGATTTCTTCAAAACTACCGAACGGATTGGAATGAAATTGGTATGTAGCTTCCTCTAGGGTCATAGGTGCTCACTAAGAAAGGGTATGAAAAATTTCGAAATTTTAGGAGGGGTTTGGGCGGATCAAAGTTACTAAAATCATAATTACAGATCTTTTATTATTATGACAATAGTGCTTTTATTATTTAAGATCTATATATATATATTTCTAGCCCTGCTCCTTATTCCTTTCCGGGTGTGTTGCACCTTAGAGATATCCGATTGACATCTCTATATCTGGAGTACAGACAATGAATAAAGTGCGAAGTTGGTTTATATAGGCGTTTCACATAATTCTAGAACTATATAAACCAATATAATCACAATATATACAGTATTTTAAATAGTTTGCTCTTTTGCCAATCCGTGACTTTTTGATCCTTAGAGACATCCGAAAATGGCCGACTTATAAAGCCTTGGAATACATTTATATATTTTGCGCCTTTGAGTACTCCTCTTCCGAGTATATGTTCAAGGAGGCGTGGCTAAGCTTCTGCGCACCCAGAGCGCTTTGTGGTGTGATTTTCACGCCTGTTTCCACTCCGGGTGTGTTGCACCTTAGAGATATCCGATTGACATCTATCTCTATATCTGGCATACAGAAAAGGTATAAAGCGCAACGTTGGTTTATATAGACGTTTCACATACCGGTAATTCTAGAATTATATAAACCAATATTAATCGCTTGTAATATTTTCAATAGTTTACTCTTTTGCCATTCCGTGACATTTTGATCCTTAGATACATCCAAAAATGGCTGACTTATAAAGCCATGGAATACGTTTATATATTTTGCGCCTTTGAGGACTCCTCTAGCGGGCTATACAGGATCGGATTGTATTCATTGAAATAAAAAAAAAAAATAATTAGTAACTTTTTTTTCGAATTCGGCTTAGTTTAGTCACAATCCGTCATTTTGATTTTTTACAAAAACTCACTGTTACTCCAGAAATAGTTGAGATATCTAGTTCAAATTTGGAATAAGTATTTTGTATGTTACGATTTACAAGACAAGTGTACTAAATACAAAGAATTTATTTTTATAATTTTCAAAATGCCGGCCGTTACAAATTTTTAAGGTGGAATACCTTGTAACTTTTTATAGGCCTAGTCATGAAATGGTCTACAAATTGATATAGGAACCTCATTTTTTAATATTATTCTTATACACATGTTGTGTATATGTAGTATACATTTGATCAAAATCAGGAAATATTTTAAGAGAAATTATATTTTTACCGAAGACATGTAGGCCTACACTTTTAGTTATTGAAAACGTTTGTTCAGTAAAACTTAATTTTCTCTAACACTATTTACCAATTGTTAAAAATGTATGATGTATGTTACATGATGAAAATGTGTAATGGGTCTCATGTTTTCACAGAATGCGAATATATATTTTATTTATACGTGTGTTAAATTTAGTTTAAATCGCTCGCCACTAGATGTAAATCATGGCTTATTCATACATAGCTAATACAGTTTTACAAATAACATAATTAAAATTAAACTAATCTAGCTGACTTTATCACAGAATGCTTAAGCCTATATAAACTTATAAACCCACATCGATAGCTAAAAGCACAATCATTTTTTATGTCCACTTTTTGGCCAAAATGAGATATTTGTATCATTGTTAAGGTGTATAGCTCTTTCTAGATGCACAAACATTGTATGTCCCTTCCAAATAATAATAATTGTGGTGAAGTTTAAAAAAAAATATTATGAACAAGACAGCTTTTGTTTGTGCACACTTATTGTATGTCCTCACATACAAGTTTTCACAGCCATCATCAAGTCTAAGCTTAATGCCTGTGTGTCCACTTATTGTATGTGTGGACTTGCAACATCTGAACACATCAAGATTATAATCAACAGGCAATTTAATTATATGCACACATGTAGTATGTCCACAAGTCACTTAAATTACTTGTGCGCAAAAAAAGTGTGCCTTAGGCTATTATATTTCATTAAAGCTGGTAAGCTATAAATAAGTTATAGGCATAAGCTTTGCTTTGAGATAATAATGTATAAATACATAATCATTTCATATAATGTAGTTTATTCGTAGACCAGGATAAGTAAAAGTTTAAGAGGCTTAAACCAAACGTTTAAATATTTTATGGCTAAAGTAGCCTATGGTTCAGTCATTTAGCCTCAAATGTCTGTTTTTACTGTACACCCTACTAATAAAAAAACCCTATATATAACAAGGTTTTTACGCTGGGTTTCTTTATTATTTACTTCCAAAGAAATAGCGAAATTTTAGTTAGGCCTACGACTTCAAACCGAAAATAGGCCTACATCAAGAATAAAATTCACTGTTATTCTTTTCCTGAATTTTAAAATAAATATGCACTTTTTAAGTAGGCCTAATCTAATTATTGTGACACAAATGATTAACGCTTTCGCGTTTGTTTACTATTTTTTATAAACACCGTAGGCTATATTTTTAACTTTTAGTACGGTAACTAAAACAAATGTTACACTTAAAATACATTGTTTGAACAAGTGTTGCAGCCAAAAATTAAGTTAAGAAAAATGCTTGCTCTACAATAACCATTTTTCCAAAGCACGGTGTTTAGGCCTATTGTTTCACAAATTCAAGAAGGAAGAGCACAATAGTTTTTTAAACTTAGGCCTATACCCTAGGCTTATACTCTCCTAAACACAAAAAACGACAAAATCTGTTAACCTACACCAGGTTCACATCTCAAATGACTGTTTTTACTGTAATTGCCTGTAGGCAAATTATAATGAGGCTTATTTTTTTAAGATGACTTAATTTTTACTTGAAATGAAAAATGAAATATACCAATTTATTTGAGTTAGGCCTACTAAAATTCTCTGTTATTTCTTTTGCTGAATTTTAAACTAAACATGCACTTTTAAGTAGGCCTACTGTATATCTACTTATCGTATAGTTATTAGATTATGATTTAGAACAAACTAGATTCCTCATTTAAAACCACCTAAATTAACAGCTGAAGTAAGAAGAAATGTAGAAATTAAGTTAAGTAAATACACATACTATAATATCATCTAAAACCGTCAATACTTTATTGAAAATGCATCACAATATTGCAAATAAAAAAAAATTAGAAGACCATTAATCAAAACTTGATGACTAGGTCAAATTATATCGGCAGCCATTTTATTATTTTTTAACCAAGGTAACCACAGAGCGAAGGGCGGGGTTATCTTGTTCCTATAGTTCATTTCACCTCAGCGTGAGGCTAATAAAAATGACCGTAATAAAACCCTTACCCTTAGGCCTATTGTGCGACATCGGGGATGGGCACTTGTCGACTGCCTTTGTATTAGAGTTATTGCTGTTTGTCCCAGTGTCATTATGCAAACTTTTTTAATTGAAAGAAAAACTTAAAACAAAATATATCATTCGCTGTGTTTTGATCGCGTGATTATTTTTATACCAAATATGAAGGAAATCGGTTGATTTTGGGGAAGGCAAAGTAAATAAGTTAAATCCTATATAGAGCTAACCTGATCGCTCTAGATATTGGTCAATGTTATCTCCCTTTAAGCTGCAAAATAAGAATTTAGATTGCCTTCAATGTCGTATACACGTCGAGGTATTCAGTCTGTTAGTTTAATTATTATTATTGCAGTAAAACCGTCCATACACTGACGAACACATCGATGTCCATAAATATTGTTTTGAGCTAAATTTACAGCAGATTTTTAAGGACTAAACACAAACATTGTTTCCAAGTGTTAAGTCTGACAGGTAACGATATGCTTGTTATAATACAGTATATCAAAACTGAACCCTAGTTACCCAAACATATACACACACAACCACATACGTCAACACAAACCTAAATGTATGTAACTGTTGTATGTATAAAATATAATCTTTTCTGTTCAGACAAAATACAGCAATAGGCTACTTCATTGAAGCACAATAATTGTGTTTTAGAATCTCAAAATATTGTTGTCTTACATATTTATTTATAAAACGTTATCAAAGTTATTTTATTAGTTACCGGTATCAAATAAAATAGACACTTTATTGAGATTTCAAATCATTTTATTATAGACTATCATTAAATTTAACCATTGATAAAATTACAATAATTGTTTTATTCTATTAAACAATAACAATTAAAGGTCATTACCAACTCTAGAAAAGAATTCCGTACGGTACTATACAAAAACTAATTGTAACCAAAAGAAAGTATAATATACAAATAAATACCCTGGATTAACATGTATTATTTTATTGTTTTTCTACATTTACAATAACATTGAATCCTTAAACAAAAAGTAGATTTTTCAACCATAAACCAAGAATTTGTAATTATGTTAGTTGCTTTATTTTATTCAAATTACAATGTTTGTTAGGGGATGGTTACTCGCGCCTCATTAGGTAATAAGACGGCTGGACCGTCGCTCAAGGTTTTAACTGTAGTTATTTTTTAATTATTTTTTTCACTATAGGCCTATCATTGTTTTTCGTAAAGTAAATGTTATCTTAACTTGATTTGGGATCTTATTTATCCCTGTATACTGGTGATTGGTGGTAGATGGTTTTATCAAAACATTTTAGTTAATTGTAGACTTACAATATTTAAACGACTTATGACATTTTTAATCACTTCCAAACACGAAGGTTTACATTTTTTAACTTTAGAAAAATATATAGTGTTTCAGAATTTGTGATAAGTTACAATACAACGTTCCAGAATTTGTGATAATATTAATATCAGATGCAAATTTTTAAAAAACAAATATGTTTCCAAAATCAATTCTATTCATTTATAAATACTGTAAATGTAAGTTGACTGAATTGATTTCGATAAAGATTTCATAGCTTGAGAGGATTTCTCAATAAGTGAATTTGTAATAAAAACTTTTGTATCAGATTGAACAGAAAGAAAACAAAACTGTCGTTTACCTTGTACATCCTGAAAACATTTCCGCTCTTACCCAAAGCAATTGTATGTAGTCCAGTCAATCTGGAGTTTGAAAAGCCAATTTGCAAATGTCTGTAGTCAATCCACTTTTTTTACATATTCCGGTAGAGGATTCTTAATAACATACTAGAAAGTTGCCTTCCTCAGAGGTCGGGAACATTGTTTAAACAAATAAAAAGTCGGTTGTTTTAATATCCAGAGCTCACTTTTTATATTTTTCAACGAAATTTGGTACATAGGTAATCCTAATGACCCGACATAATATTCACCAAACCGTTTTTAACACCTTTATTTGTTTAAGTTTTATAAATAAACCAATTTTCTTCAAACTTTGGCAAAATGTTCTCAAATATTGACCGAAATTAAAACTAAATTCTTTTTACGATATTGTTTAAACTTTTTCCCAGGTGACGCTTTAAAGTTAAAAATTGCTATTAATCATGGGAAAATAATTGGATTTAGATCTAATAGGGCTGAATCGATTGGTATTAATAAGGACTACAACATACCAAAAATGTGATTTTAAAAATAATTTTTGGATCTTTTAGAACAAAAAAATCAACGTTTTTTCCTTAGTTGTATAATGTAATATCTCAGTTGGTATACAAAATCTATTTAAATAAAATCAATATTTTTAGGCAATTTTGAACGGAGTTATGAACTTTTTCCTTAGGTATAATGAAAAGAGATATATAATCTCGAGCAGTAGCTAGCTTGCCCCGTGCAAGCCACCACGGGTGGCCGTCGCTAGGGCGTAAACATTTTGTCTTTACACAGCTGTTACTTCGTACCGGAAGCTCGGATCGTATCGAAAAAATCCACATACTCGTGAGAGGGCTTATATCAAACGCACTATAACTTTTCACATGGGATGTTTGGAGTTTAATGTCGAAATGGTATCGGCAACGTCGCACTGCTGTGAAGGACGGATGTGTCTCATCGCGCTGGTCACTGCCAACTGTGAGCTTTGCCCCGCAGCGTTGCCAAACTGTCCCAAGTGAAAAGTTATCGCGCGCGGGGTATAGTTACTGTAAACCAATTGACAACTCAATCAATCAAATGTTAATAACAATAAGTGTAATTGAAGAAAAACAAAGAAGTTTATCATTTTTGCCCGGTCCCAATTACCTCTGATAATCGAGGTTCTACGATTCTGACCGGAGCTTAGCACCCCCCCCCCCCCCCCAGCCAAATCCTCGGTGAACTACTGAAAGAATATCTTACAAGGAAATTGGATCAAGAGCTAAAGTTTACCTTTTCGGACCCATTTTGTTATTTGAACCTCAATGATATGTCTGATGTAAAATGAATTAAAGAATTTATAATTAGCAACCAAAAACATAGAAAC
The DNA here is from genome assembly GCA_018207615.1 of Philaenus spumarius. Taxonomy (NCBI): domain Eukaryota; kingdom Metazoa; phylum Arthropoda; class Insecta; order Hemiptera; family Aphrophoridae; genus Philaenus; species Philaenus spumarius. Next base: position 10,987 of record JAGFPH010023193.1, read on the forward strand.
CAAAACCGATATTTTTAGTACAGAATCAAATCAGCACAGAATCATCAAAGTGAAAGTGTAATTTAAGATTTTAATTAAAGCAGCCTTTAGCGTGCAGTTTTGTCACATTTCCTTTTAAATGTCTAATATAATCAACATATGCATATTATGAATATTTAGTTAAAAATGTACTTAGAATTTTATATAACACTCCCTAAAGTTTAGCATATGGGGTCCATAATATGAGAGTTTTGCTAGGCCTACATCAGTAGGCTACCGTTTGTAAACCTATTATAATAGTAATCACTCCTAATAAATATAAATAGCTTTTGATTGGTCTTCTAATTTGTAAGAGATTGTCGAGGGAGGGTGATATCACCGTAGAATTGGTAATTCTGTGAAAAATTCAGCTAGATGCAATAATTATGTATTTTATTTGTAAACTGTATTAGACGTACTTAGGTATAAGCATGGTTTAAATCTAGCGGCGAGCGCCATGTCGATTGAATGTAGGCCCTAAATTTTTTTATAAATTAGTAAACAGATGTAAACGAAATTTAACACACAAATAAATAAAGTATATATACGCATTGTGTGAAAAAATTATGCGTCTAGGACGTAATTTAATTAATTAAATTGGTATTAAATATATGGGAACATAGACAGTTTCGATTAGGCTATCTCATAATGTCGAAAATATACATCTAGTTAAATAGTATTTTCTTTTGAATAGTTAGTAAACGGATTTAAACGAAATTTAGTACATGTATAAATAACGTATAGGCCTACATACGCATGCTTTGAAAAATTCAGCTAGATACGATATACTATTTTATTTGTAAAACTGTATTAGACGAACGAATAGCTTTATACACATTGTAAACCGACAGTGTACATGTCTTCGGTAAAAATCTAATTTCTTTTAAAATATGCAACTGATTTTGATAAAATTTAAACTACAAATAAGAAACATGTCTATAATTATAATATAAAAAATGGAGATTCTTACAATAATTTTTAAATTCTTTAATTAATGTTTAGGCCTATAAAAAGATACGCATAACGTATACGGTAAATTGGAGCAGATGCGAAATTCATATAGTTTTCATAAACAATTTTAATTTTTTTAAAT
>JAGFPH010023194.1:1165-12097 GCA_018207615.1 Philaenus spumarius
TTTTTTTTTTTTTTTTTTGGGTTTAAAGGCGAAAAACCTGGGTGGTTATCATCGCCTGGATAACGAAGAGCATTCATATAATGCTCATACATTCACACACAGGTATAAAATTAAACTTTTAATTTACACACACTACAGACGATACACGATAAAAAAAAAAAAAAAAAACGATAACAACAATAATTATACACTAACAACTTGTCACAGGGTTGTAAATGGCCCTGTAACATAACAATGAATAAAACTCTAATTAACATAACAAGTAATAAATCTAAACATGGTATTTAAGTTACGTAAATGTATGTTGTTTCAAATGTTTCCAATTACATTCAACTGATGAAGGAATGCTAACACCATATTAATGGTTTGGGGGTCATCACCCAGCATCCTCTGAATGCAATTTGGTAGACAAAACCTCTTCCGAACATGTTTCAGCTTTTCACAATCTAGAAGTAGATGTTTAATTGAAAGAAGGTTTAAGCAGTAAGGACAAAGCGGCGGATCCCCCCGACGCATCAGAAATCCGTGGGTTAACCCAGAATGGCCAATGCGTAGGCGAGAAACCACCACTTCCTCTCGACGGCTTTGGCGGTTTGAGGATATCCATGGCCGAACGGTATCTTTAATTTGCCGGAGTTTATTTCCTTGTACTGCTACCCACTCTTCTTCCCACTGTCTAAACAGGGCTTGTTTTACAGAGGACATAAAGTCGGACGACATTACTCTACTCACGCTTGGCTGTAAGGAAGTGGCTTCCTTAGCAGCTAGGCCTGCTTTAGTGTTTCCATGTATACCGGCGTGACCCGGAACCCAGCAATATGACACTCCCACGCCCCGTAGCCAAAGTCTGTGCATGGAGCACAGAATATCTTTGACCAAAGGGTTAGGAGAGTACATATCTTGAATGGATTCAAGTGCACTTCTTGAATCTGAACATATAAGAAGGTGCACCGGTGTTGCCAGTACAATATTGAGTGCCTTGAGTATTGCAAAAAGTTCTGCTGTATATACAGAAGAGCAAGATGGTAATCCATAAGTGAAGCTGTTTCCTGACAGAACAAATGCACATCCGACTCCATTGTCCAGTTTAGAACCATCAGTGAAAATGATCTGACTTGATGGGTAGAGTTTACATATGGATATAAATTCCTGACAGTAAACAACATCGGGTGTAGTTTGTTTTAGATATCTAGACAGTGAAAGATCAACATGAGGTTTTTTAATTAACCATGGAGCGACAAAACATGGTGTATTTTCATATATTGGAGGTAGTGTTAAACCTAGATTATTGAGGATACGGATAGTTCTGATCCCATAGGGAGCAGTAGATTGTTTGCGAAATTCGTATTGTGTAAATAATGGATTGTTGAATATAATATCATATGAAGGGTGTAAAGGTTTGGAGCGCATATTACACATATATGACAATTGTAGCCGTTGTCTTCGTCGCGTGAGCGATGGCTCACCCGTTTCAACAAGCAGACTACTGATGGGACTAGAACGAAAAGCTCCGGATGCTAGACGGAGAGCAGTGTTATGAACGGAATCAATCTTTTTAAGAACCGATAACCTAGCTGACGAATAGACTATGGACCCATAGTCAATTCGTGATCGAATAAGAGCTCGGTAAAAACGCAGCATGCAGGTTCTATCGGCTCCCCAATGAGAACCGCTTAAAACCCGTAACATATCTAAGATCTTGATGCAGCGTGATTTTAAATTTGTCACATGCGGGTTCCAAGAGAGTCTATGGTCTAAAATAAGACCTAGAAATGTGACTGTGTTATCGGAGTGAAGTAGAGTTCTGTTTAGGTACAAAGTGGGACTAAAATGCTGTCTGCGACGAGTAAAAGCTATGCATCTAGTTTTAGCAGCGGAAAACTTAAATCCTGTCTGATTGGACCATGTTTGTAATTTGTTGATCGTTAATTGCAGTGTTCTTTCTGCGGTTGCGGTGTTTCTGGTTGCCACGTAGATGGCAAAATCATCAACAAAAAGAGAACAGTGTACAGGTAATCGGACATTAGCAGTGATGCTATTAATAGCAACTGCAAATAAGGTGACGCTAAGTACGCTGCCTTGAGGGACACCATTCTCTAAATAAAATCGATCTGATAAGGTGGATCCAAGACGCACCCTAAAATATCGATTAGACAGAAAATGTTTAATAAATGCTGGGATTCTCCCATGAATACCCCAAGATTGTAATATGTTTAGAATTCCTCTTCTCCAAGCCGTATCATATGCCTTTTCAAGATCGAAAAACACTGCAACGATTGTCTGACGAAGAAGAAAGGCATTTTGAATGGCCGACTCTAACAAAACCAGCTGATCGATAGATGATCTTCCCTGTCGGAAACCACACTGTTCTTTACAGATCAGTTGGTTACTTTCAAGGTACCATACAAGTCGCCGATTGACCATCTTCTCCACCAGTTTACATAGAACGCTGGTGAGAGAGATAGGACGATAGCTACTTGGATCAGTTTTGTCTTTACCTGGTTTTAATAAAGGAATTACTATGGCCTCCAACCAAGAATCAGGAAAGATATGCTCATCCCATATACGATTGTATATTTGGAGAAGAGCTGTTCTACCCGACTCTGGAAGGTGTTTAATCATAGAATATACGATACCATCGGGTCCAGGAGCTGAATCCGAAGCCGACAATAAAGCAGATTCCAATTCATCCATTGTAAATGGGTCATTCAACGGAGAATCCTGTGATATGCCGATAGTGAATGGCATGGCCTCTTGAGCAGCTTTATAAGTGCGAAAAGCATCATAATACACGGCAGTTGAAGAGAACCTAGAAAAGGATGAGCCCAAAATGCTTACAATTTTATGGCTGTCTGTAGTCAATATCCCATCCTGCTGCATCAGTCCCATCAAAGGAGCAGAGGGAACATGGCCACACACAGAACGTAGCTTCTTCCAAACTGTTGATGTGGGAGTCGTTCTGGTTATTGTATTGATATAATGGGTCCAAGAATCTCTCCTGCTCTGCCTGAATACTCTGCGAGCTTTGGCACGCAAGATTTTATAATTTTCTAGATTTTCTCCTGTCGGTATCCGATTAAAAGTTCTTAATGCTTTTCTTCGTAAGCGCAGAGCTTCTTTACATTTGTCATTCCACCAAGGAACTGGTGGACGTTTTGGTCGTGTTGAAGTTTTTGGTATGTTGTGTTCTGCTGCTAAAATAATGGAATCTGTAAACATATCAACTGTTTCATTTATAGAATTGTGTTGATTATTTTCTGGCAATGCAAATTGATTTGTAAAATCATTCCATAAGGCTTTATTTATTATCCATCGAGGTGTTCGGTTGTTCAGAAAAGAGGAGTCGTTGAAAGAAATTTTTATAGGGGCATGGTCGCTGCCATACAAATCTGACATCACTGTCCACTCAAATCTTGTAGCTATCGAAGGACTACAAAATGACAAGTCTACGACCGTCCAACCTCCTGTCGAAGCTGCTAAGTGTGTTAACGATCCATCATTAAGTAAAATTAAATCTAAATCGGATCGTATCCTCTCTATGCGGATACCCCTTGGGTTGCAGGTTGAGGATCCCCACGAATAGTGATGTGCATTGAAATCGCCGAGCAAAAGAATCGGAGCAGGTAATTGATATATTAAATCCATCAAGTCGTTTGATTGGACGGTATAGCTTGGTGGCAGGTATAGGCTGCATATCGTTATTTTTATGGGAACAGTGACTCGAATTGCTACTGCTTGTAATGGTGTATCCAGATTTACGGGAACACCATCCACAGAGTTGTGAGCAAGTATGGCTACGCCACCTCTTGCTCTCTCCTCTGTAACAAAATCCGACCTGAAGACAGAATACCCTCTTAAGTATAAAGAATGGGTATTATGAAGATGTGTCTCCTGGAGACAAACGAATAGAGGCGACGAGTCTCGCACAAGAACTTTCAGATCTTCCATGTGACTCCTAACACCGTTTAAATTCCACTGAACCACATTCATATTTGGGATCGTGGACATAGATAATTAATGATAATATATTTCAACAGTGCATATTATATACTCAGAGAAATATAATAATATACTAATTTAAATAAATAAATATTAGAAGGGACATGGTCCCTTTTCAACCTTTTCCTGTCCTTTATTGACAGGATGGTTTTTAGGTTGTGTTTCCTTGTCCACTTCCATATTTCCCTCACACGTCTTGGAAGATGTTGAGGGTGGAGAAGGGCAAGGATCAGGGATTTTAGAAGGGCTTTTAGGAGGATTTGTAGGGGAACCTCCTTTTTCATTTTCTTTTTTACTACTTTTTGTGTTTTTTATATTTTTACTTTTTATAGCAACAGGTTTCTTTCCTGGAACGGGTCCAGAACTTCTGCCTGTTACTACAGATGGGCAAGTATAGGATTTTTTTAGAAATTGTTTTACCCCAGTTATTGGGGTAATTTTCTTTTTTAATATAGTTTTTTCCCGAGTTCCAGTTCTCAGATCAAGAGCAGGGATAGATGGTTCTATTTCTGCTTGTGATACCGAAAAACTAGAGGACGGAAGAACGGAATTAGAATCAACTAAAACAGAAGCGGGAGGGGAAGGAGACACTTTTGAGAATAGAGCGACTAGCTGAGCAACTTGATCAGTTAAGATTTTGACTGTCTTAGTCAATTCTCCACAATTTGCGCATGGAGTGTTGCTTTTGTTTGAAACCACTGCAGCAAATGATTTGCCTTCTAGAGCAGGCCTAGAGGTTTTATATATTTTTTTTGCGGCATTAAAAGATATTTTATCCTTAGCCATAATGGTAAGAACTGCTTTTTCTTCTTTAAACTTTTCACAGTTAAAGGACCGTGCAGGATGATCGCCGCCACAGTTGGGACACTTGGCGTCATCATTGCAGCCCTCACTATTATGACCTTTTTTACCGCATTGACCGCACGTTTCTTGCTTTGTGCAAGTAGAACTCACGTGTCCAAACGCTTGACACTTAAAACAACGTCGAGGGTTTGGGACGTAAGCTCTAACAGAAAGACGGTAAAAACCTGCATAGATATACTCTGGCAATGTGGGTGTGCCAAAGGTTAGAATCAAAGAAGCAGTGGCTTTTTTCTCTCCATTTTCATTGCGCATTATGCGAGTGACTTCAAGAACTGACTGGCTAGCTAGTTCGCTCTTTATTTCCTCCAAACTAATGGGGATCAAATCTCTACAGGTAATGACACCTTTTGAATAATTCAAGGATCTATGAGGTTCCACAGATACCTTGACTTTGTCATAGAAGGAAGTCATCTTTAACAGCGACAAACTTTGTTTCTCGCTGTTAGTTTCCACTAAAATGGTGCCATTCTGTAATTTCCTAATGGAAAGAACAGGGCCCGCTGTTCCAGTAATTGCTTTATTGATTACAAAGGGAGATACCTTTGATAGATCTGTATCCTTTTCCGCATTTGAAAAAACTAAAAATTTGGGAGCTGGCAACTCAGATGGTTGAGCAGCCCTCTCCTTTGTCTTTTTAAACAGTTCTTTATTTATAGACCCATCAGACGAATCTGAATGAGGTCTCTTTGTTCCTAAATCTTTTTTGACGGTTTGGTTAACCATGGGTGTGTTTGTCCAGCGCATCGTGTTAGGCGGAATCGGGCGAACTCGGTAAGGGCTTGCCCATCAGATCACATTGCGATCACTTCCGAACCCCCAGTTCCGTGAGGATCCCGAGCACTCTTTTGCCAGTCTGGATGGACATCAGTCTGGAACCCGAAACTACTGTGAGGAAGAATCCGACTTTCTTCAACACCGCGAACACTTCCTGACCAAGAACCGAAGTGGCTGGCCCCAGAACAGAAACCACGCATACGTCTCGGCAGAGCAAGCTCACATCAGCCTTACCAAACCAGAGGTTGTCAAGACTCTGGCAGGTTTAGCACTCCCAACGCGCAATGGCTCTGCACAGTCAAAATTCCTAAAAGAAGGTGAGAGTTGGAATGTTGTATTGTTTAATGTGTGTGTTTGTGTGATTGGGTGGATGTTTTGTAAGTGTTGAATGTGTTGGGCGTTGTTAGACTCGGGTACCGCGGGGGACGCCAAACCCCTCTTAGTAGGTGCAGCTAGTCTGCACCCCCCGTGCGGGGTTCTGGAAGTTCATTGTGGCCTATTTTAGGATCAGTTACACCTTCAAATAATGTATTTTTAATTGGTGTCTACCACGGAACTACTAAACCTGCTAGTGCCAATGATTTTCTTGAAGAATTTGTAGCAGAAGTCCAACAGCTATCACAGTCAGGAATAACCATTAATAATAAGTACTTTGATGTAGTTTTGAAATGTTTGATCTTTGATGCTCCGGCTAAGTCTTTTATTTTAAGTGTAAAAGGACAAGGCGGATATTCTAGTTGTACTAAATGTACAGTTGAAGGAGAACATATTGAAAACAGGATGTGTTTCAATGATTTAGAGGCCCCAAAACGAATTGACAGTGATTTTGTATCAAAAAAAGATGAGGAATACCACATTGGTGAAACTGTATTAGTAAATATTGTACAATTAAATCAATAACGTTATAAAGATGTAGGCCAATGAGCATTATGTCAGAATCAATAGACATTTAATTTATGTGTAAGAGGAGTAAAATGCTGTGAGTTGCAGAATGAAGATGCTTAGTCGTACATAGTAGCCAGACCAAGTTAAGTTGATTTGTTTATGTTAGTGTTCATATAACATGTTAAAAGGAAGATGAGCTTGGGTATATTAATATAAAGACTTCAGAATAAGTCAAAGTTGTTAGAATAGTTTTTAAGATTGTTTATGATATGTAATTTAAGTATGAAATGTTTACTCATGTCATTGTTGTAAATGCTGTATATAGATACAAGTAATTGTAAACGTAGTCATTTAAGGAATGGCCCGAAGGTGTATTATCCACGCTGCTACCCGCATATATCCGGTACTCCGCCAGAGGCTCACACAGACTTGTGCGTGTAACTAGACCTCAGCGAATTTATGGAAAAAATAGAATTCTTCACAGGGGACGGTTATAAACAAGGGTAATTTTCTTGAATAGTCAGGGAAATCTGTGTTATTATAGAGACAAAATGTACTGCTGAAGGCTGAATTTCGTTTTGCATATGCAAATATTGTAACAATAATAATAAAGGGGGAAAAAATAGCCCATATATGTAAAATAATCTTAAAGGAAATTTTTAGTCACCATGTGCCAATAGTCTGACTAGCGACATGGGGCCCTTGGCCGAACTGAGTAAGTCTTGGGCATAACTCATGCCGTGATGTTGGACGATGGGTACACAAGTGGCTACACTTCATTTGACACTTTTCATAGACAATTAATTATGGGATAGTCAAATACTAGCATTTTGATGTGTCATAAATTATAAAATTAGCAAACAGAACTATAATTCGTCGGGAAAGATTAAATTATTGGGCAATCTATAGACGTATGGACCAGTAGTTCTTATATGTTTCGCACCTTGCAACCCCTCCTACTATCGCTATATTTTCATACTTCTAGATCTTGACGGACGAATTTACAAATATAATTTAATTACAAATTATTTTAATTTACAAATTATATTATTTTAAGAAAAATTATTTTAATTTGAACATTTATTTAATTTACAAACTATTTTAATTTAAAAATTTGTTTAATGTACATATTTATTTATTTTACGAATTATTTTAATTTACAATTTATTTTTATTGAATGAGTATGAAGAATTTACTTAAGGGTCGGCTCTAGCTGTCGGCCATGTTGGTTGACACTCCATAAGACCAATGTTAAATTAAAATCCATATTTTTCCTTTATTTTTGATCGGATAATTATGAACGATATGTCATTTTAAAGCTATGGCCAATACGCATGCAAATGGCTTTTCCAAAATTAAGAAAAACGTTTTGTTTAATATTTATTAACAATTTAAAAAATTAATTTTTAATAATTTTTTATGTTGTCACTATTAGTTATAGCGAAAAAGTACCAAGCCATTTGCATGAAGAATTTCGTCCCCAAGAGTTTGGTATTTTTTTGAAAACGCTATTTGAACAATTGCGGGTTTTAAATGGATTTAGGCTGAGCAATGTCCGTGTAACCTACCACCGCTATAGGGTGACTTTAAATATTTTTTTACGATGTAACTATTAATTATAGCGAAAAATTATCAAGCCATTCGGATGAAGAATTTTGTCCCCAAGAGTTTGGTATTTTTAAAAAAACGCTATTTGAACAATTTCGGGTTTTAAATGGATTTAGGATGAGCAATGTCCGCGTAACCTACCGCCGCTACGCTGGAGTCGCAGGTTGCTTTCTGTTTTACTAGAGCCGACCCTTAAGTTTAAAATTACTGAAGACTGTCCCTAGGAAGATTTAACTAAGAAGAAATTGTTTAGGTTTAAATATTTGAAATGAATAACAAACTTATTAATACAAAACGTAATTAATTTTACGACGCATATGATAGGCCTATTGCAAACTTCTCTCCTCAGCTGTTGGCTTACAATGCACAATGGCAATACACTAGCAGTCAGCAGTAACATGGGCCACATTCAAGAATGTTAACATTAAGAAATCCTTAATGATAAGCAAGCCTACTACTGATTCTTGTCCATCTGCGAATAAATAAATCTAGCTATAATTTGACTAGCAAGGTAAATTATGTTATTATGGACATTATGTTTACTATTATGAATGGCTATGTTTATGTTAAATGATTGTTTATTATTGATGACTGTATTTTGGATTGTTATTGCTGCTAAATCATTATAGAATGAATATATCAAGTATAGTTAGTTATTGTTGTTGTTATTGTTTTGAGATCTAATAGAAACACAATGTGTAGCGGTACATAAGAAAATTATGTTTATTTTGCAATCAGGGAAAAAATAGATTCGGGTAAACCGTACAAAGAAGATTGTTGTATTTTGAAATTTTATTAATAACAATGTTTTGTTCTAGTAGTGTTAGTACTGATACTGGCAACATCCCTCCATGTCACAGCATTGACCCAAGGTATAGCGTTTGAGCGGCCAGGATGTGTTATTGACCAGATCCCAATGGACCATTGTTATGGATTTCAATATTACAGACCTGCTGAAAGAATGTGAGGACTTGCAACAAAATTTGAATGCTCAGAAGTATAATCTAGGAAATTATACTGATAATATCGAACATGACGAAACAGTTATACTTAAGTTTAAAGAGGAATTTAGTTTCATAGAAGATGAAGTAAATTCATATTTGTCTGAGATTCAAAATGTAATTTCTGTAATTCCCATTAAAGTTAGCAGAAAAACAAGGGGTTTAATAAATTCAGGGGGTACTTTTTTGAAAACACTATTTGGTAGGCCTACTTTGGATAATTAAGATTTGGAATTGATTAACGGGAAATTAGAGAAGTTGGGTTGGGTTTCTCAAGACCTATATCATAGTTTAGATGATCAGTTATCTATAATGAAAGATGTACATGCCCATGTTATTTTAAATACAAATAGGATTAAGGAAGTTGTCACAGTTTTGCAGGGTTACTATGCTAACATGCTAAATTTTACCTCAGAAGTAGATTTAAGCTTACACAGATTATATAAAGTTGTCTATTTAAATTCTGTGTTCAGAGATCTGGAGCGTTTAGCCATGGAATCAAAATTTAAAATTGTAGAATTTCGACAAGCCTTAGAACACATTCAACTAGGTAAAGTAAGCTCAAAACTGCTCCCTCCCACTAGATTTCTAAGAATACTAAAAGAACTTGAACAAAGACTTCCTCCTACAATGCATTTTGTCTACACTGTTGAACCACAAAACTTGCATTATTTTTATAGTATGGCTGAAGCTCAAGCTTACACTGTTGAAGATAGTATAAAATTAGTAATACAGATACCTTTAGGTTCTGAATCTAACATATTAGAATCATATAGAGTAAAGGTATACCCGGTATTAAATGAAACTATGGGGTACTGGATAACCTGGCAAATACAAAATGAATATTTCTTGATAAGTCCTGACAGACGGACATTTTTAGAATATGATGCAAATGAATTTAAATCTTGTAAGCCTGGACTTCTGTCAATTTGCTCGACTAAAGATAGGTTATTTTCTACACAACACAAAAATTGTATATTAAATTTATTTTTGGGTATGCTTGATCCAGAGGTATGTGAAAGAAAGATTTATAAAACTTTAGAATCTCCTATATTTGTGAATAATGGAAATGATTGGATTTATAGTGCTGATAAGTCTAGCTTAATATCCCTAAAATGTTTTTTGGGAAATAAAATAAATAGTTCAACTGTCTATATTGATAGATTAGGTACACTAAAAAATGTAACAAATTGTGATATAACTGGTGATAACTTTAGACTTCTTGCCCAAGCACATGGAAATGTTTATTATAAAGGATCTTTATTGTCTTTGACATTCCCAAAATTTACTAACTTAATTAGTTCAGACAAACATACACTATTAACGTTAGATCCAAACTTAACTTCTGAGATATTTTATGAGTTTTATTTGCCAAAATAAAACTGATAATATAGGCCTACATTTAAATAAATTGTTGTTAGCTGTTAGAAATAAACATGATTTTAATTTTAAAATTGTAAGAACCATCTCATGGTCAATGTACCTACTGTCGGTTGTAACATTTCTAATTATTGTTTTGTATGTATATAAAAAAGTAAATAATCTGTGTAGATGTGTAAGAGGACTTTGCACCTTCAGGAGACGCAGGAATGGTCATGCCACCACTCAGAATGAGGCTCCAAAGGTACCAACGAGAAATACACTGGTCACCTTACAACCCCTAGATAATGCGTAAAGATATGACAATAATACATTGTGTGGTGGTCTATTGAGAACAGTTTAAGTTATAATAGAATAGTGTAAAAAATGATTTCGTTAGTGTATTTTAAATATTGAGAGAACGGTTTTTAATTTTATTATT
>JAGFPH010023195.1:807-12097 GCA_018207615.1 Philaenus spumarius
TGTTATAATGTATATTTTTTATATAAAATTCATTTTATATAAAACAACTCGTTCAATATAAAACGAGAGCAACGCAATCTAGAGCGCGCCTACAATATTTAAAATTGATACAGTATGTTTTAAAAGTTTAATTACATTTTCATATAAAGTGTTATAATGTATACTTTTTCACTAGATTGCGTTGCTCTTGTTTTATATTGAACGAGTTGTTTTATATATAAATATACATTATAACACTTTATATGAAAATGTGAATTAAAAAAAAAAAAATTTAAGCATAAAACAAATTATATTGGTTTGTTACAGATTATGGAATTAGATATTATAGAATTCTTTTCAGGAGAAGAGCTCCCCCATTTGTTTTCTGTAAGTAGGTTTTACAATCAAATGCAATATTCATATTTTAATCGTTTATATCGTTTTTATTCCTATTATCATCATCACTACTCGATGTTTCAATAGGAAGTTCACTTCTATTGGGAGGAGGATGCTGACTTTGATTGGGAAGCATATTATTTTGAAAATGAAGATGGAGGATCTTCGGACGAAGAAATCCCTCTGGAATGGGAGTTACAAGACTACTTCTCCAATCAGCGATTAAGGGGGGTTTATTGATGTAATAATAGTAATAAACTTTATTTTTATTAATTGTTTTTCCTTTATTTCTTTGTTTAGTGTAAGTCTCTCTCTTAAAATTTAATGTGAATGATAAAGGATTTAAATTAAAAAACACTTATTTGTTAAAAAAAAAAAATTATTTTTTTATTAATACTAAAATATTTTTCTTACAATACCAGACAAAGGTGTATATTCTACAAGTCCATCTTGAATTATAAGGCAGTAAGCTGCTGTTTGTGCACCAATATTTTCACTTGCTTCGATCTCCACGCGTACATCCAAAGCTCCTGTTTTCAATGTTTCATTTTGCCTTGAACAGTCTATAACAAATAGAGGGGTTTTGGCGAGAAATGTATCCTTGTCGACAGAAGGTTTGTTGTCGCTATCGCTGTAATAGGACGATTGAAATTTCACAAACATATCGTAAATAATTGCTTTGTTCCCATTAAAATTATCGTAGGGATAGTATTGTGAATTCAGATATAATTTAACGTTTTGAATATTACAAAAATCAAAATGACTGGCATTTTTATTGCTATTTTTTCTATTTGTTTGAAACGCAATTATTACGTAACGTGGTTTCTCTGTATTCGATGCTGTTTTCACTGTCCAAGTTATATTTTTAGTTTCCGGTAACGCAGGATATTCTTGAAGTTGCATACGACGAAATGGAACAGATATAGGTTGATCTTTATCTGTTAATCGTAACAGTGATAGGTTATACTCATCTGAAACTCTAATGTAAGGTATTTTCCAAAAGATTTTATTTATAACTAAATCAACCTTAGGACTTGTTTCCGTTGTTACAATCGCATTTACATTCGACGAACTTCTTAACAGTATTAACTCCTGTTTCACATTCATAATTATATGTTTATAATCTTCGGCGAATCCAAGTAGTAATTTTAATGGGATACAAAATGAAAAAGTTTTTTTATTTTGCAATGGCAATGTATCCAAACTCCAACCCGCGTTTAGTAATATATTCTTTTCGTCTTCTCGACTTGTTAGTAAATTTTTAATTGTTGATGTTATTCCTACATTTTTTATGCGATCAATTTCTGTACCGCAGATTTCATAACGTATTTCGTCGAAAAGAAAAGCCATCGCATTGCTGACAAGTTCCATTGCATCATCCTCATTAACACCATCAGGTTTTATTCCTTTAAAAGTTCCCTCTATGTATATGTAACTTTTGCTAGGCAATGTGTATACATTCTGCTGGTGAACAGGTATACGTATTTCATCGTTTACCCCATATGTTGTTTGCGCATATGGTAGATGAGTATGGTATTCCAAATCGATAATAGTTTCATCGAAAATAATTTTTTCATCTACTTGTAACATAATTTCTATTAACAATAAAACCTAAAGATTCTAGAAACTCTTGATTGCTCCTGGTCAACTTTATAAAAGTGTGATTTTTAGAACTGGTGGTTGGTAGTAAATTATTGCTTCTGTTATTATTGAAAACTAATACCATACTTAAGTAGATTCACGTCTTAAATGAAGTCTCAGTGTAACAGATTCGTCTCTGAAGTTTATAAGTTGTCCCTCCTGATCCTCGAGTCTTACTGATACGTTGTGAAGAAGTCCAGTTATATTTAAAGGTAAGTATATTACGGTGGTCGGTTTTTCAACAATTTTATAGCCAGGCTCGACTAAGGGATAAAATTCATGAAGAATATGACCTTCAACACCATTTTTATATGAGCCACGCACAATGTTGCAAGCAACACGTATTGTATCTACTTTGTTGATGTTGACAGTATTTGGTGAAGTATGCCATATATTAGGCTCCAATTTCTTCTTTTCAAATCCTAATAATGGACCAATGCTACCAGGCTTGTCGAATCTTATAAGTTTTGAACAGAAGATTCTAGTTTTCAAAGTATTATTATTCCCTCTTATATCCAATACAACTTGTGTTTTTTTATGTTTTTCAATAACAGCTTCTTTTAAGAAAGAAATTATATTTTCTATTTCGTAAGATCCTTCGGGTAATCTAATAGAATATTCAATATTTTCCCCATAGTGAAATGTATCATTAACATTTGTTTCGATATTTGGTATTGTATTATACGTCATGAGATCGATTAAACCAATTTCATATTTGTGAGTAGATAAATCTATGGGCGGAAAAATATCGCAAGATAATTGTGAGCCTCTTCCATTTAAGCATAACATGTTTTCTGTTAGAAATGCAAAACACAAATGGCCGTTTTTTAATTAATCGTTTCATACAAATTTTTACGCCATTCTCCTCTCGCTATTATAGGTTTATCCTTAGAATTTTCAAGGTAATTCAAGTAACTTAACTCTTCCGTATATTTTTTTAGAATATCAATTTTGTTATTTATTTCATTTATATATGATTTTATTACATTTATTTCATTGTCAACATATTTTTTAGACGTTGCATCTAATTCTTTTTCAGGAGGTGATTTTAAATTATGTAAAGTATAACCATTAACATCATACGTATTATTATTTAAAAACAAACATTTTCTTTTGAGAGTAAATAAATTTACAGCATCATTATCTTCTTCGGCATTATTTACATTACTTATTCGTTTTTTGTTCATATCGTAATTTCCATCTTTTGTTAATTTAAAACCTTGGCCTGGAGGTCCTTTGATAATGTGTAAACGCTTTGTATGCGAATGACGACCGAATTTGTCAACGCTCATTTTGGTACTGATGGAAAATCACTCTTTTCTTGTAATTATACCTGCTTCCTGTAACTCTTCGAATATCGATATAATTTCGTTATTGTTTCCTTTATTCCCAGCACTCTCTGATGCTAAAAGTAACTTTAATCTTTCACACAATTCGTTCGGATCGTTCCAATAAACATATGAAGGCGGCTTATTTTTTTCTTCAAACTCTTTCATCACCACACCACTCCCAGTCCAATCCATATAACTGCGAGGCGCACGTGGTGGAAATAATCTTGAAATTATCGATTTGTATTTTTTACTTTTATTACTTTTTATTTTTCCTTTCGGTAAATAATCGACTCTATGCGCGTTCGATGCTAATAAGATATCACGATACTTTAAAAGATCTTCGTCAGTGTAATCATCTGGAATTCTCATAAACAGTAGTTCGTATATTCCCCTTGTGCCAGTATATTTTACACCACCTACAATAAGATCATTTCCAATAATATCGATTTCTTTGTCACCTATCATCCACCTATTATTATCTATACGAATACCGTATAAATTATCAATTTTCTTAGGACGTTTTATATAGGAAAGAAAATATTCTGTTGACAATCTTCCTTTAAATGTATTTTTTATAATTAATTCTGCTTCTTTTTTACCCTGAGGCGAGCTTAAATATTCGGCTGCGGTCATAGGTGTTTCATATACTTCTTCATTGTTCGATTTTAAAAAATCAACAGGTTGTTCTTCTTCATCTGTGTCTTTTTCCATAGGCTCATCTTCACTGCTCGTTTCCATTTCGCTATTAGAAATATCGCTGTAATGCATTTGTAATTCTGGATCTAAAACTACTTTTTTTATCGATCTTTCGTGTTTGTCAACTTCATTTTTTCTTTTTTCATTTCTAGAGAAGTCGGGGAAAACAGGTCGTTTTTTAACAAAACTACCGTCTGTTTCTATATTATAATCTTTTCGTTTTATGCCTCTTTTAAATACATTCTCCTCTTCTTCTTCTTCAGAATAATCGCTACCTTTTACAGCTTCTTTTTTCTGCTTTTCCAATTTAGTCGCCAACAGTGTTTGTTCATTTAATTTCTTCCAATTTCTTTTTTCCTTTTTTTCATTTTCTATTTTCTGTTTTTCCAATTTAGTCGCCAACAGAGTTTTTTCATTTAATTTCTTCCAATCTCTTTTTTCCTTTTTTTCGTTTTCTAGTTTAGCGGCAATCTTAGTTTGCTCGTTTAATTTTTTCCAATTTTCTTTAGTCTGTTTTTCATAAAACGGCTTCATCAATGGTTCCATAATTGGTCTGATATTTTTTTCAATATGAGCCTCCATTTCGAAAACGCCTTTTTTCAAAGCGCTATGTTTCTCTTTAATTCGTTGTCTCAATTCCTTTATTTCCAATATAATTTTCTCTCGTTTATCTAACTCACTTACGTCTACACTCTCAGCCATCCCAACACTAACTGATAAATTTTTCGATGAACCTATACCTTACTTACAGGTTGATCAATTTTGTTTCACATTCATATACACATAGTTTAGTAACTACTAACAAGGAAATGAAATAAGAAAACAGTACACATTATAATATAAATTACATCATTTATTACAAATTTGCTAATTTACAATCTGGTGAATAAGAAAACAGTACACATTATAATATAAATTACATCATTTATTACAAATTTGCTAATTTACAATCTGGCGATGATTTTTTATGTTCCAACTTAGGATTGTCATCTACTTGCCAATCTCCTACGGTGACTCCGCAATCAATACAGGTGACATCATCGTCTGATCCAATGTAGTAAAATCCCGTTTGTACCATATCTTCAATATTTGGATATGACTTTGGCCAGTTCAAAAATGATTCCCTCATCATTTTTTCAGTGTTAATAACTTCTAATTTATGCAACGCAAACTGATTCACTTGTTCAGACACATTTGAACTGAGAGTGCAATCTGGATTTGATAGTTTATGTAAAAAATTTATTTGTCTAATTGTTAATTTTGAATCACTACATTGACTCCAGCCACAATTACAACACACTATACTGTCCCACAGTTTTGTACGATAAAACCCTGAATTTATTAAATCATTTTTCGTGCAATTGAATATATTACAACACATGTTTACACGATCCATTCTCTACAACTACTGAATAGAGTTCAAGAGAACATCGCATTTATGAATACAGTAAAAACAGTCTCTTTTCTTTAATTGCAAAGGTATATTATACGCTCTATGATTTTGACAAGGAAAACTGTTTAAAATATCGTAATCTTTTCTTAAATCGATTGGTAATTTATTAAAAATATGTTCCACATTTTCAAAATGATTTACAATAAACTCTTTAGGCAAATATTTAATTAATTCATCTTGCATACCTGTATATCCTTTGGTATAGCATTCTTTTATCGCTAAATTTACTGCTTCTAATCTGTCTGTAATATGTTTTTCCAATTTCCACCATTGCAGTAAGATATGCACATTAGCGTAAGCACAATTTTTAGAACTATGTAAAAATATACATTTTTTGTAAAAATCGCCCCAAAATTGTTTTCTTAAAACACTTAAACTAGGACATTTTATATCTTCAAAATTTATCACGTTAACATCGAATTCAGTTAACAAGTTCTTTATATATGATTTTTTTTCAGTTCCTTTAACATAAACATTTCCACTAATATGAATATCGCGAAATAAATCCAATAGACTATTGTATGGCCGCATTCCAGAATCCCATTCAAGTCCATGATACTGTTTCTCCAACCATATAACTTGCTTTTGTAAATTTATGTTCAACTGATTGTATTCAAAAGGAGGTTGAAAAAGATGTAATTCGTATATCTGTTCGTCTGTCGATACAAGCGCCAGCTCCTTAACAATAAATTCGTTTGCTTCATTTTTGAAACCTTGAAAATCTAAAATAAAATTCATTATACAACTGAGCACTTTTTAGTTCCTTCCAAGACTTTTAACGACTGTCGAATGAAACAACACTCAAATAATGCCACCAAATCATTTATGAGGAGTGGGGATGATCAAAGGTTTAACTGATTTAGATCATTGTTTGTTGTTACAGTTAAAAGTATGGATTACAAATTGACTGTTAATACTTCAGGTATCATCTGTTTGCCACGATTATGGGAAGATCCTGTTCCTATAATAAAGGAATACGTTGCTAAAATGGAGAGGTGAATTACTAAACTTTTATACAAAATACATTATCCATAAAGTAATCGAATTTCCTTATAGATATTTTTTATCATTTCAGAGTTTTATTGGATAGCGTGAACGAAATCAAAGTTCACGAACATAATAATATGGATTGGAAAGGCAAAACAATAGAACATACAATATTTTCACCATTTGGTAAGACACATGTAACCTGGCAAAAGGATGAAACTTGCGTTGCTGCTTCTGTCAACACCGCTGTCGTCACTACCACCACCAGCACTACAGAATATATAGATATAAACATATCTCCTGAAGAATATCAAGAGATTGAAGAGATTTTAAATGTAAAAGGTGATAAATAAAACAATACATAGCAATGTCAGTTTATTTAGCCTTTCTCCTCAAAAGGTAATTAAAACAAACAGAAGGTTCGCAAAGTTTATTTAATGTTAACATTTCTTTACTCATTTCATATTCACGATATTGATCTTCGTTATACATTTTAAACAATGGTGTGGTAACACACTTGTCGCACCAATTTTCACGATTCCATATTATGTCTGTTAACAGGAAATCTCCACCAACACGTTTTTGTATATAATCATATCTCACTTTTTTAATATTGAAATCTTTTTTAAATAAAACAATTTCACTGAAACAATCTCTGCATAATTTTACGAATTTGTTTTCATAATAATAATATTGCAATAGTATGTAATTCTGTTCGTATGCGAATTCTGGTACTTCATCAGGATGATTCATTAGCAACAGAAAATCTTTACTTTTAATTTTATCAAAATCTATGCAGAGATAATTGTACCCTTGTGTATCACATTTTAAACTAAACCATACATTCTTATAAATTGTTTTCAAATATTGTTTTACAGTGAGTGGTAATTCAAGTTTGTCTATATTTTCCAAATTAATAATCTGTGCACACACTTGTCTGCAACACAATTCGAAAAGACTTGAAGTCATAATTGGATGGTTGAAGGTTAAATGATAAGACGCTGAAACAATTAAACAATTTTTTAATATCACAAATTACAATGGCCATAAGCAACAGTATTTATTCCATCATCACATATTACACGCTTATCATCATTTACACTTAATGCTACTTTATTTACACTTACAGTTTGAATACAATGTTTTTTTGATTGAAACATTCTACATTCTTTTCTAATTAACGTGAAATAATTTAAACAATTTTCATAATCGTCAAAGGTAATTTTATTTTTTACAACTGGTTTTGTTATTCCTTTCGCTTTTTTATAAGCACATATTTCTTCATGATTGTCAATAGTTAAATATGAATATAATTTCGGTCGCAAACCGATAAATTTGAAAATAGGTACACTGTTACATTCGTCTTTAAATTTACCTAAAACTTTTTTATTGCAAGTAAAATAAGAACTGTGATCAGAAGGATAATCAGAAGTATCAAAATGACTTTTCAAAGTAGAATCAACTATATCCTTATAGATATCGTCTGTAAATATTTCTAAAAAGAAGCTATCAGTGTCAATATACAAAAGATTCATTTTACTTATATCATATTTTAATCGTAAAACATTATAATAAAAGTCATACATCAATGTTTTGCTTAATTCTAAAACACTAAAACCAATATATATTGGTTTATCAAATTTCACACTTTCTTTTGCACTGCGAACAGCACATAGATTTTCATCGTAAATTATCGACTCTATATAGGTTGGTTTACATACCAGTTTATTTAGTCTTTTTTCTTGATTCACAAGTTCTATTTGTTGTCTTTTCCTAATATTTTCTATAGTTTTACCAAACATTGCATTGTTTAAAAGTTTATAAAATTCTTTTTCAAAAGTATTTTTTGCTTCTTTCCTTTTGTTAGTATTAAACATAATATAGGGTTCCAACCAAACATCTTGATTGAATTTCAATATCCTATGTATTTTCTTTAAAACTAAACCATTTGCGATAGCTTGTTTTAAATTTACATAATGTACAATATAGTTAGTTTTATTTTCCAAAGTTGTTAACAATTTTTTAAATTTTTCATCAGGCGGACATTTATTTTCCGCTAAAAAAGGGAATTCATTGTGATCGTTATGATAAGTATCCGGATATTCTACATCTACTTCAAGTATATAACCTTTTGGTCCATCGTTCTCTACTGACATGACATCGAAATTTTCAACATTTTTTTTCCATTTAAAACCATCTTTAGGCATTGGTTTACACATTGCCCAACCATAAAGGTTGTTACAGTCAATGTACATTAAATAAGAATTGGGTTCGTTTGGATTGTAATGACTTTTTAAATACGGGTTGTTAGCTTTCGCATAACGTTTAACACATAACGTTAGGCCACCTCTTATCCCTCTTTCTATAAACAAATATTTATCATAATCAGTAAACAAGTCAAGTTCAATATTCGTAAACTTTAGCATTGCATCAAATGTAAAACTTGGTAATGTAAGATAGTGCGCGCAATCCAAATTATAATTATTGATACACAATGCGCGAAAGTTTTCAAATATATCACTTAATAACAGTACATCAATTTTTAGATACAAATCACTATACTCTCCTAATGTTTTACATTTGAAATGATCATAAACATTTACTGCAAATGTATAATCTTCATCGCTAATGTCACAATCTTGTATACTATTGTGAAAACAATCTTTTGAGGGTAACTGAATTTCATCAAGTTTGTCCCAAGAACTGGTATATTCATAGGGATATACACCTTTTCTTGTAACAAACGGTAAATCTTCATCTAGAAAGAATTTTTTAGTTTGAAAAAACTGATCAGGTTTTAAGTGACCTGCTAAAGTGTTCAAACTAGTATTTAAAAACCTGAATGTATCAATAAATCTCAAAACTACGCCATTAGTTGTGTGTTTAGAAAATGAAACATATTTTTCTGTTGAATTCGGTATTATACTGATGTTTTGTGAATCACATCCTAATTGTTTTATAATAAAATGAGAATCGTAATTTGAACTGCCGTGAATGAATATCGGTAAATACTTTTGATTCTGTCTTTTTAAATTACAGTCATTACATAAAATTGATCGAAATTTCCCCGTTAAATGACAATGATCTCGTACGTAAGGATGTAACAATGTAAATGAACGATTACACATTTCACAATTTTTTGCAGTTTTACATTTGTATATTTCTTCTTCAGTAAGTGGTAACATTGATTTTTTAATACTTTTAAACAATTTACCTATAAAATTTGCTAATTCAATTACATAATCCATAAACTTCTTAGCAGCATCTTTTCCTCTATAAATATAAGGTTCTGTTGGTAATTTTTCAATAATTTCTATTGGTAAAACATTTGCATCAGTTACAATATACACACAAAAACTCATAGGTTCATGTATATCATGAACAAAAGTATATTTTGATAATCTTTCATTTTTAACTTTCAGTAAACATTCAAAATCAGCATAAATTACAATAGGAACTGAAAAGCTATGATGATGATTTTTAAATTTCAAAACTGAACTTGATTCATAATCAGGATCGGGCATAATAGCTCGTATAGGTTTATTTGACCAACATTTTTCTAAATGTTCTTTTAATTTAATTTCTTTATTTTTACCTTTGTAAAATGTAAAACATCTTTTGCATATAGATGCTGCGCCAGTCATTTTATTTAACTGTGCACTAATTAATCTAGAAAAATTACTTATATAACAATAATGTGTAATTTTCTTATCATTCGTCAGCAATAATAAATCAAAATGATTTTCTTTTTCGATATCAGCGACTCTAAGAGGATATACTATGTCTTTTTCAGTAAGACCATAAATATTTACTGAAATGTTTTTGTTATTTTTTTCAAACCTATCTATTTGTGCTATAGGTGTAGGAAAATCGATACCATCAAAGTTGAATTTATTTGCTAATTCAAAATATTTGGAAGTTAATCTAACGGGATTATCTTTTACATATCTACTTAAAATCGCCCACCTAAAACAATAGTTATCATCATAGTTTTGAACATTTATCACTGCTTTTTTATTTACAATAGACACTGGAAGAGGTAAAAACGAACTTCCTCTCAAAGGACGATATTTATTGAATCTTAATAAAATGCCGTCGATTGAATAAAGTGTCCAACCTGAACCTTTCCCTTGATACTCAGACTCTTCCTGACAGATTTTTGAAAATGCCATTTCCAAAATATTATCTACATTTGTAGATCTATAAACAATTAAACTTTTAGTTTTAAAGCACCTATCTTGCTTTTCATTTGTAAATGGTTTAACATAAACGCATTCAATATTTAAATTAAATTTTAACGCATCATATTGTTGCACACATGTTTCAATAACGTGTTTTATTTCATTTTTATAATATACTAATAACAAACAGATATCCTTAATATCATGTATATTGTGTTTCAAATAAAATGTTTTAAGATTTCCTTTAAAAGCTTTCTCCAATTCAATAAACTCATTGTATACTTCAATTTTTTCTAATCTTATACGTTTTTTTCGAAAATTTTCATCTGACGAATCTTCAAATTGTCTATTCATTATTTAATCTGAAATACATAAAAATCATTGTTTCAAAGCCATACTAAATAATATAACGAATATGAACCATTTTTAAAATCCACCGTATGTATTTTTATTATTATTAATTTTTTCGATTTGAACATTTGGAATTTTGGAAAGTTTCTTTCCGACTTTTAATAAAATGTTATCAATTGACTCAATAACATCTTCAGATTCTGATTCTTCATCTGTCACAAAATAAGCTTTTTTATGAACCTTTGTCCAAAATAGTTTCTCAGGTGTATTTCTTA
>JAGFPH010023196.1:0-12095 GCA_018207615.1 Philaenus spumarius
AACGGGGAAAATGAAAGTGCTGTCTACAAAATAAACCTATTATTTAACGAAAATCACTTTAACGTAATTACTAGCATGACTGCCGCTTTTGCTTGCCACTATTATTGCGAAGCCTGCCACGTTCCTTATGATCACAAAGGAGCGCATAGATGTCAAAACATTTGTCCAGCGTGTCAGACAGTATCTCCTCCTTGTAAATTGGAATATGATGGAATAAATTGTTCTAAATGCAACCTTCACTTTAAAAATCAAATTTGTTTCATCGCCCATGAAAGTGAACGTTGTAAGACCGTTAAAAAGTGTACCGAGTGTGGTAAGATTGTTAGAAAAAATGAACGTAAATCGAAGCATGTTTGTGGCGAAGTGTATTGTAAAACTTGTACGGAATACAAACCTCCTAATCACCAATGCTTTATGAGAGTCGATACAGGAAAACCCAAAACTAAAGACTTTTTATTTATATTTTTTGATTTAGAAACCCGTCAAGACGAGTTTATCGATTCGGAAACTAATGTGCATAAAGTTAACTTGTGCGTGAGTCAACAGTTTTGTCACGGGTGCCTTACAGGCCAATCGTGCGAAACATGTGGGACCCGAACCCGTGTATTCAGAGAGGATCCTGTCAATGCTTTCATGACGTACGTAATGGATGTACGTAAAGCGTACAAAAACGTAACAGTTTTAGCGCATAATGGATCTTCTTTCGACCATCAATTTCTCCTAAAATACATCCTAAACGAGACCAAATTCACCCCCGAACTTATTATGCGAGGAACCAAAATTGTACTAATGGAGATGGACAATGTTAGGTTCATAGATTCGCTAAATTACTTCCCTATGCCCCTATCTGCACTTCCTAAAGCTTTTGATTTACCTCCTGAGAAAAAGAAGGGTTATTTTCCCCACCTTTTCAATACAGTGAAAAATCAAAATTATAAAGGACCTATACCCTCCAAACAGTTTTATTGTCCAGAATCCATGTTTGATAAAAGTCACGAAGAGTTTGAAAAATGGCATGATGAACAATCACAGGCTAACTACGTTTTTGATTTTCAAAAGGAAATTGTAGAGTACTGTATATCGGACGTAGACATTTTAGCACAAGCATCCTTAAAATTCAGATCAATGTTTTTGGAACAATGTAATGTGGATCCATTTTTAGAAGCGGTTACAATAGCTAGCGCATGCAATTTGGCTTTCAGACGTAACTTTTTAAAACCAAATACTATTGGTCTGGTACCTAAGAATGGGTACCGTCTTGTGGACAATCAATCAGCAATTGCCCTGCAATGGTTGACCTGGGAGGAGGAAGAACGGGGTGTTCGGATTCAACATGCAGGCCGTGAGAGAGAAGTCAAAATCGAAGGGATGAAAGTCGACGGTTTTGACGGTAAACGTATCTTTGAATTTCAAGGGTGCTACTTTCACGGCTGTCCAAAATGTTTCCCCTACAAGAGGGAAGATCCCCTTAAAGAAGACCCTTCAGACAGCCTTCAGTTGAGATATGAAAGAACCAGAACAAAAATGGAAAAGTTGACAAAAACACCCTACGAAGTTGTAGAGATGTGGGAATGTACGTTTAAAGCTTTAAAAGAAAACAAGAAATTGACCTACTTAAATTCTCTTCCCATACTAAATACCTTACCACTTAATCCGAGAGATTCTTTTTTCGGTGGTAGGACTGGAAACGCAAAAACATATCACAAGTGTGTCGATAACGAAACCATTGAGTATGTAGATGTATGCTCACTCTATCCGTGGGCGTGCAAATATGGAAAATATCCTGTAGGTCACCCTACTATTCACGTAGGCGATAGAGAGTGTAGGAAAAAAGGCCTAGAAGTGGAAGGTTTGTTAAAATGTAAAGTACTACCCCCGAGAGACTTGTATCACCCTGTCCTGCCTGTAAGAATGAACGATAAATTAATGTTTGTTTTGTGTCGTGCATGCGGTGAAAACTTGTGTTTGAATGACTGCGAACATAGCAGCGAGGAGAGGGTATTGGTAGGCACATGGACAATGGACGAGATAAGAAAAGCGGTGGAAAAAGGTTATGTGATTTTGGACATGTACGAGCTTTGGGAATACAAGATGGCAACGTTTGAAAACGGCGGGTTATTTACAGCTTTCATCAACACGTTTTTAAAAATAAAACAAGAAGCTAGTGGTTGGCCTGCTTGGTGCAAAACGGACGATGACAGAGACAAATATGTCAACGATTATTTTATTCACGAGGGAATACAGCTTGACCCCTCTAGAATCGAGAAGAACGGCGGACTCCGTTCCCTTTCAAAATTAATGCTTAACTCTTTCTGGGGAAAATTCGGACAGAGGGAGAACCAAACTAAAGCGTTTATAATAAGAGATCCGTCCGTCCTTTTTCAATTAGCAACAAGTCCCTCCATAAAAATTAACAGGGTATTGAAAATCAACGAAGAAGCAATGTTAGTTAACTGGCAATACCTTGATGAAGTCGGTGAATCTTTGAAAAACGTCAATGTTGTTCTGGCTGCGTATACAACTGCCCAAGCCCGACTTAAATTATACGAACACCTTGACGTCCTAGGTGACAAAGTCTGTTATTACGATACTGACTCCATAATCTACCTGCACAAAGAGGGGGAGTATAAAATCCCAACAGGTGACTACCTAGGACAAATGACAGACGAATTAAAAGACTACGGACACGGTTCGTACATTTCAGAATTTGTTTCCGGTGGTCCTAAAACTTACGCGTACCAAGTATTTTCTACCAACAAGAATTCTATTGTAGAGGTATGTAAGATTAAAGGTCTTACCCTTAATTTTAAAACTTCTCAGAAACTTAATTTTAATAAACTGAAAGAAATGGTCCAAAGTGAGGTCAAAGAGTCCTTAGTAATTCAAGAGAATAGAATTAGGAGAACTAAAGATAACGATGTTGTAACTGTAAAGGAAAATAAAGTATTTAAAGTAACTGGGCCTAAAAGGAGATTTGAGGGAACTTATAATACTTTACCCTTCGGTTATAAAAGATCAAAAACACAATAACTGACTCATTTTCCATTCACACTTAAAAAATGTAATGCAAATTAACTTCCAGAAGACAATAAACTCAATTTTACAAAAGGTTAAGTGATAGCATGGGTAAGAATTAAATATTAATGTTATGTTTGTAGATATTAATAGATCTTGGTCGAAAAGAAGGTTATACAACTGTCACGTTGTAAACTAATTCAGGTCAATAGTGTCTCATCTAATTATTCATAAAACCAAAAGTTCTCAGTAATTGTAGGTCCACTTTGGAAAAGCCTTGGTGTAAATACTGGTTACTAAAACCTACTGACATAACGTAAAAGTCTCTAAGACACCCGTGACTCCTCCAGTCTTTGTCACATCTTCGTTCACTTCTTGGATATGGTTTACATCTACGGACGGTCTGACTATCATTTTAATCAATTCCTAAAAGGTTAGGTATACCTAGAGAATCCTTTTAGGATAGGTGGGTACAATAAAATTCCACGACTAGAAAGAGAGATATGTTGAACTCTCTGTGTGTGTGTGTGAGTGTGCGTGTGTGTGCGTGAAAGGTCCTCTGGAGCGGTGTTAAAACCTCTAAGACTGAATGGCCCTCTGGCGCGGGAAGCTGTACTGCTATAATCCCCGTAAGGCTGAATGTAACGGAGATGCCAACATTCTGGTTGGGCATCACGGAAGCAGGAGGGTGTGGGGCCTGCTTCACCCCTTCGGGGGTTTACATATCAAGTACCATATGATTACCCCGTCAGTTGAACGATGGATGTGCGACGAGCTATTGCTGGTGAAAAATACTAAGAAGGGTCACGGGGACTGTAAAGGGTCAAGAAGGGTTTCAGTAAGATGTAAAAGTCCATGGTGGTTCATTATGTACACTTATAAGATAATTAGACTTTTCTATTAATTTATGGTGAACATACAATTGATTCAACCCTCTCTATCAATTGACCTTTCTCTTGAATTTATTTTAAAGTTTTTTTTATTTATTTTTTATTCAAAATTTCTTATTTCCCTTCAAATCTCCTTGCTATTTTAAGGCTAACAAAACGATTTTTGTTTATCTCGGTAAAAGACCTTTTACCACACACAGACTGACAATAGTTTCCAAAAATATCACGGCTTATTAAATGACAAATGAACAAGCATATACAAATTCCCGTGTCATACACGCATCAGACTGACAGTATTCACTTTCTTGAAAATGTCCTCAGAAGCTATTAACTATGTTTCTGACATCCATTATCAGGTGTAGCGAACATATAGCTACCCAACGGGAGGTGTAGGCTCTTTCTGATGATTGAGGATATAGACCCGTCGAGAGTTTTAGACTCTTTCTAACGATTGAGGATGCTCCCGTAAAACAAAAAGCAAACGATGTTCCGACCGTACCTCCTGGGTAGCTATGGAAAGTGGTCGATTCCCATCTATCTCATTAGAGATGTAAAGTAATTATTTTAGTACTAATTACTCATCATAATCTTAAATCCGACATAATGTTTAAAACAAGTCAACTCAAAATGATGGTTAGGCATTCATTACAACAAGAGCCATCCCATAGTTTAGCCTGTTTAAGATCCATCCTAGATGCTAATGGCAAACATACTTGCACAGTTATTTCTAAGGTAGAGATAACTTTTAATTGATTTATGACTTTGGACAACTTCTAAATTTTTATTATTTTTCCAAATTACCTTGACGCTGGTAAGAGAGTTTTTGAGGTAATCTAAATTAAATGAATCAATCAAAAGAACATGATAAAATAGACTAAAAATAAAATCAGTGTAGCAAAATGAATTAAATTAAGATAATAATAAGTTTAGTTATTATAAATCATTATTATTAGGTTAGTTGTATTGGAACTACAAAAGGATCTTTCTATTGAAAAAGTGTATTACTTTTATAGCATTCAATAGTAAAAGTTGTATATTATGCTAATTCTAAACTAAGATATGGACTGTGGTGTGTGGTGGTACATACCTAAATGCACGTATGCCTATAATAAAACAAGATCAATTTTATATAAATTAAAATTTGAGCATTACTTGCCCTTATTTAGACAGGTAAAATATCTTTGCGAATATTATATGTTATGTCATGCTAAGTACAGCTACAAAAGGAAAGCAAGATATGCCTAAATCTAATAATATACAGAATACGCTTATCACGACTAAACGAGTCATCTTTCAGACTTAAGTTGCCTGAATTCTATTTTCAACAAATATAAAAGCAATTTATGGAGAGTACCCTTTTTTATGAAGTTTGAAACCTGGATCCTAGATTATTGAAGATATTATTTGTGCACCTGTTTAGGTGAAATGTGCTTTTTTCTCACCGTTGTTTTTTCTTCTTAGTTGGATACACCAAAATTAAAAGATATTACAGTTCTTAATTAGTGCTGGTAAACTCAGGCTTCACCGGAACGGTTACCTGTTTTCCATAAGTTTTCAAAGCTTGCAAAATCAAATGTTGAGAACAAATAAAATTCACCATAACCAAATAAAGTGTTACACTCACACACAAACACAACTAGGTTAAAATAGCAATAAAGTTTAACACTCAACTATAATAACTTTTAATTATTAGGGAGATTCATCTGCCATTCGGGCTATAATAATTTATTTTTATATTATGACAGTTCCTTCGATTAGGCTCGGTTAAGTTATGTTTATATAATTTTCTTATACACTATAACACATCGTTATATACACATTTTATACAAATTATTACTCCATGCCCAACTTTTTAACGCCTGTACGTATTTTACCGATCACTCAGGCCCGTGCAACAATCTGTTGCAACATATAATATGTCATATAACACAATGTATGTTTTTTCTTATACATTATAACACATCGTTGCATACACATTTTATACGAATTATTACTCCATACCATAATTTTGAACGCATATACTTATTTTTTCCGATCAGCCCCACAGTTTGAGAATTTCCGAGGCACCCTGTATGTAGGGGTGAAGTACATGTATTACTAACTATTTTAGAAAAATCCTACCAAATCCCACCACAAACACGGGAGTTATTGAATTTTGTCTGATCAGCCACACATTTTTAGAATTTCCGAGGGACTCTGTATATAGGAATAAAGTACGTGTATTACCAACTATGTTAGCTAAAATCCGAATGAAATCCCACCACAAACACTTGAGTTATTGTATTTTGTAAATTTTGCCCCTTCAAACTTTCGGTTATGCAACCCGCACAACAATTGACTTACCTACCGTACACGAAGTTTGGTTGGCCCAGGACCAACCGTTCGGGAGATACGAGGTTCCTAGACACTACACCGTTATAGTTTCCCGATGGCAGCGCGTTCTGGTAGATAAACTTCAAACTATCACTGCGAGTGACTCGGATAACGATTTCGATTCGGTCAGGTTATAACACATTTTATATAGGTAATTTGGGGTACAGCGAAGCCTAAGGTTAAGTTCGGTCAAGTCAGGGTTTTAGATCGGGTAAGATCGGCAGAAACAGTTATATAATGTATTTTACATTATATTACAGGGGTACAGCGAAGCCTTACGTTCGGTTGGACTCGGGTAAGAAAGGTAGAAACAGTTATATAATGAATTTTAAATTATATTACAAGGGTTTAAGTTTGGTCAAGTCAGGGTTTTAGTTCGGGTGAGATCGGTAGAAAAAGTTATATATTGTATTTTACATCATATTACAAAAGTTTAAGTTCGGGTAAGATCGGTAGAAACAGTAATATAATATATTTTACATTATATTGCAAGGGTACAGCGAAGCCTTACGCTCGGTTGGACTCGGGTAAGATCGATAGAAACAGATATATAATGGTTTTTAGTATATGTTAGAACAATATAGATCGACAAGGTTCGAAGAAACTTACTACGTTGCATAACAATCGTTATATGGTCACACATTATATTATTCTATATTAATATTTACTGTTATGATCTGACCGTTGAACAACATATATGCTTATACACACACCCCAACAAGGTTTAAGATAACTTAAGTTGCCGATGTCTTTTAATATTACCACTCTTAAGTATATTTTTTTTTTTTTGCACCCTGTATATAGGAGTAAAGTGTTCCATACATACTAACCGGATAAAGATAACTTAAATTGTCGATACCTTTTAATAATACATTCTATTGTTCGTATAAAATAATATCGCTTTTAAGAATTTTGGAACACCCTGTTTAAAAGAGTAAAGTGTTCCATACATACTAACTGGGCTGAGATAACTTAAATTGTCGTAAACTTTTAATAATAAGTTATATTGTTTCTATAAATTAAATATTACTGCTTTTAAGAATTTCGGGACACTCTGTATATAGAAGTTAAGTGTTACAAACACACCCTCACACGCACTAACTAGGTTAAGATAACTCTATTTTATCTTTTAATATTGCATTATATTGTTCGTATAAATTAAATATTACCGCTTTTACGAATTTTGGAGCACCCTGTATATATAGGAGGTTGCGAAAATGGCTGCGATATATCGACAAGATGGCGAACTAGATGGCGACGGATTATAAATTTAGCGCCGTCGTTTAACATTGAGGATACAATGCTGATTAAGTGCCCTACACTCTACTAGGGTGGGGGTGGAGTTGGGGGTGGGGTAGTCTATTTTACTTTTAAAACACCTTAAATTAATCCCTCACACATTTTTCGAAATTTTGAATTTTTCAAACTTTTAGGGGTGGGGGTGGGGGAAGGGGTGGGGTGGGGTGGGGGTAAATGTATATGTTACGTCCAATACAACTCTTGAACTGAACCCCGTGCTCGATTTTCAAAATTTTCCCATTTTTCAGAAAATAATTTTTTTCGAAATTTTGGGGGAGGAGCCCCTAACCCCGGAGCACAAAATTTTATACATACATCACTACACGCTCAACTTTTTAACAAATATACGTGAATTTAACAACCCCACTCCTCCGCTTAAGTCAGCAACGCATCTCAGACGTAGTCCCATAAGAGCCCATGTTACGGCTCAAGGGGCGCGATGACTACTAACAGCCTATCAAAGTTTGGATCTTCTCTGTTTGGTACCTTTTCATTGTCGTTTAAATGCAAGTACCTTAATATTTTCAAAAACCTCTACAATGACATAACTTGGGAGACTAATTCAATATGGAACATAGGATCAGTTGACCAATACAGTAGCATACTTGGTAGTGAATGAAATCCCATAACTATTAGGATACCAATAAGTGCTAACAACTCTTCTTGGGTTAATTCAAGGTTTACATCTTTTTGTTGAGCAAAACGGTTACATTCCTCAACAATTTTATCCAGAAATGGTCCTATCAGAAAATAATATAAAAACAGCTAATGGGGTAGAAATACCAATTTGAGATTTAGGACCAGTAGGTTGTGTAAAAACAAAGTCATTGAACGATTTAGGCTGTGCTTTCAGTTTTGAAAGTCTAAACAATGGTGGTGTATTTTTACTACATCGTGCTTTTTTGGGTTGACTTTTGTTTTTTTCATTGGATGGTTCAGGAATATCACTTCTTAGATTTGGATCATCTCCTTTTCAAGAATCAATATCACTGTCTGATTCTTCAAAACTTAAAGATTCAATTTGTGACAAACGACTGTAATTTACAAGATCATTAACAGGATCATATGTGGGATCTTCGTCACTGTCATGCATATAATCCATTTCATCGTCACTTTCAAAAAGATGTTTCTTAACGCTAAGACTAACCCTACCTCTATTTTGCAAAGTGAATGGGCCTGGCTCTCTAGTCGTGTCAAAATGTGTTACAGGAGTTGGAGTTACCAGTGAGGAGGGTTGCCGTGATCCATCGAAGATATCATCTGCTTCGCTGTCACCTCCACACTCTGAATCATATACCATTTCATCAGTAACATCGAAAATAAAGGCATCCTGCTCACTGCTACGGAGATTTTCAAATTCATTAGCTGCATATAAATGATCGTCCATTTTTTCTCCGTCTATTGTCATCTTCAGATTCCATTCTAAAACAAAAAAACATTTTCAGAAAAATAAAACTGGAAAACATATTCCAAAAATTTCAGAATATTTGACACAAGTTAAATATTGTTAATGTTAAGATGCAAAATTATTTTAAATAATGATATATAACTTGAAGGCACAAATATTATGAATTTTGTCATTCCTCTATTTTAAATATTCAAGTTTTTATGTGTACATTGGTAAAAAGCAATTTTAAAAATATTGAGAACCAACAAACTTAAGATTTATCTAATTTTTTGTGTTTTGGGGTTACCTTTCTTCATGAAAAATAAATGGTTTGCTTTTGGTAATACGTTTGAGTAAAAATTACTTTTATTATTATCAAAAGCAAGGTTGATTATCTATGAATAAGAAACAATATATAAATTGGTAATAAATCTTACCTGGTAGTTTCAATAAAACACAGAAAACAGTCATGTACAGTATTCACAACTCAGCTGCTGCCGTAGACGATCACTGGTTGATTACTAAACCACTTTATAAACAAACACTGATAAGAAGGAGCACGTTTTACTTTGAAACCTGTAAACAAAGCTATTCTTCTCTCTAAGCCAACAGGATGTCTCTGTGGCCATAGAACACATTTTCCCTGTACGTAACACTCTAAAATAAACCTAATTTTACTTGGTGGTCAAAATTTCAACCATGTGCGTTAAATCCAAATCACCCAAATTTCAGGTGTGCACTCATCTCATATTGGTTGATATTTCAACCAGTGACCTATAAAGGGTTAATAAAAGGAAAGTGGAGATTTCCAGATTTAAAAAAAAAAATACCCAAATACGGTTGCTGCGGAGGTTCGAATCTACTTACTGGCGTTTGTTTTACGTGCGTTACGATGCTTCCCGTCTTCGTTAGTCTAACTTAAAGGAAAGATGTTAAGCAAACAAAGAAATACTTGTTTTAATGAAAACAATATTCAAAAATTAATAATAATAAAGAAAATTGGTAATTGAATAGCTGTGTTTTTTAACAGTATTACTAAATGGATGTAAACGGTAAGTTGTTAAAAACTATAGCATTCATCATTTAAATTAAGGTTGAGAGCAAATAATTTTTTATAAAATTAAACCGAATATTTACACTTAAATGCTTCCATTTAAACAGTTCATTTTCTCAGCTTTAGTTAGACTACTATTGTTTCATTCCGAGGTTGAGCAATCAGAAAAGAAAGAAGAATAAATGAGCTTCTTTCGCGAAGCTTCCACATTAATGACAGCTGAAAACTAACTCCAATCAGCCAGAAGCGTTATGTCCATGTTTCTTTTCTAGATCGATATATGATTGCCTTGGAGTTTATTTTTGACTCACTAATATGTAAAGGCTTACTAAGGTATGCTATTTAATATGAACTTTTTAAAACTATACATTTAACGAAATAATACAATTATGTTATAGGCTCCATTGTTGTTAATATATTTTGAAGCTGTGATAGGTGGATTTAATAAATTTTTTTGTAATTTGTTTATCATGTTTGTTTAATAAAGCTGTTGTGTTTTATATCACCATTGCAATCTAATAGTTATTGAAGAACTTCAATAGGAACGTATCTCACTTTTGTAAACGTTTTCAACTTGAAGTAAAATGTGATGTGTAGCTGCCCACGCATATATACCAAGGCAATAAGAGGCAAATACACTCACTAATATCGTTAATTCCGCAAAGGCTATACAGAACGCCAAACGAAGCAAAACTAATGTCGGTAGCCGTTACTTTGATTCACGTGATTGGCGTTAAATAAGAGCAACAATTTAAAGTTCCAGTATAGTTAGTTCATTTAAATTTTAACACATAATTCGACAAGAGCTTTGAGAATAAATTATTTTGTCACATTCATGAATTAATATTCAGCGTTAATATCACGTATGTTTTTTGGGGGTTTATACTTTATATTTGGATTTAAGTTTTTCACTATCTATTAATTATTTTTACTACTAGTAAGCTCCCGTGAAAAATCACAGGCAGATTAATTAGATACACATCATGTAACAAATACTATTTAAAAACAACAAACTTTAAATATGTCTAACTATGCTAAAGTGTTTTTAACTCGGTAAATGTGTACAATTATAAGGGTTATTTAGATATGATTTTATTAAACTGTAGGCAAATTTGTTAACATATTGTATTTACATCCATTATCATATACATTATTGCTATCAAAAAGTAGATACAAATGTTATCTTTTAATAGTTTTTTATTTCATATTAGTATATCAAATGTTTTATAATTAAGAAATTAATAATCGAATATGTATCAATGTTTGCGATACTAAACGAATGGATATCTCTTCTTTAAATTTGTATAAATGAATATACTGATGATAAAGGGTTTTATTTATATTAATCTTATAACCTCAAAGCAAATGTCATTAGATATTAGAGCCTGCATTAATTCTAACTCACATTTAAAAAATCAACTTCAAAAGACATTATATTATTGAATGAAGTTGTAAAAGTAGTTTTTAACATAGGTTTTGTTTAAGTGTTACAGTTGATGGGTGAAATCAGCTGTTATTGTGTTACTCACGGACGTACCCTCGCTGCAGTTGATTTTTTCTTGTATACCTAATTTTGGAAACAGTTTTGCTGGAGCGTACAAGGTGATTTTTGAACTGGTGAAATAATCCAAATTTGGAGTACATTTTAGACTACTAAAAAAAAAAAAACATATATTTTGAAACATCATATTGTACTGCGCGTTACCTCGTTTAATTTTACCGTCATCCAACTTTGGATGCTTATAAATCGAAAACGAAGGCATTAACAGGTTACACCATGGTGGTCCTTGTAAAATTGTACATCTAAATATTTGTAATATTTTGTAATATTCGAGAAAACTAACACAGTACAGATATTTAGACTATGTAAAAACACATTTCTTTCTGCCTCAAAAACTCTTTTAGATATGAAGTTTAAACAAACCAGTTTTCGTACTTAAATATTACCCTGTATTATTTCTATTACAATACTTAACGTCATGCTTAATTGCATAACGCGTCACGGTCAAGAAAAACTTTACACACCTTCAATTTAAGCGCAAAACAAAATCTATTTTAACTTCTGTGCAGTAATACT
>JAGFPH010023199.1:0-12094 GCA_018207615.1 Philaenus spumarius
ATGTTGTATTTTAAAAGTGTAGTCTTGGAGTGCTAGAATCCATCGCGTCAAGCGAGCGCTTAGAAGTTTACAAGTTCTTAGAAATGTAAGGGCGTGATTGTCGGTGAGTATAGTTAAATCTGTCCCGTAGGTAATATATCTAGTTTTTTGCAGACAATATATTATAGCTAGTAATTCCTTTTCGGTAGTGGTGTACCGTTGTTCGGTCGCTTGTAACGATCTAGATAAAAATACAATTGCTTTCTTCTCTCCCTCTTCGTTAATTTGATAAAGATGTCCTCCAATGGCGACGTCTGAGGCGTCGGTTTGTAAATAAAAGGGTTGTCGAGGATTAGGGTGGTGTAAAATTTGGGTGCGCAGGAACATTGCTTTTATTTTGTTAAAGGTTTCATCATCTGAGTGGGTCCAATTAAATTTAATTTTCTTTGAAGTTAGGCGCAGAAGGGGTTGTATGGTTTCGGAATATTTATTTAAGAATTTATTGTAATAATTTATGCAGCCAAGAAAAGATTTTAATTGTTTGCGGGTTCGTGGGGTTGGAAAATTGAGTATAGGTTTGATTTTGTCGTTGTTCATTTGTAGGCCAGTTGAAGTTAGCGTATAGCCTAGAAAAGGGACAGAATTTCGGCAGAAAAGGGACTTAGAAAATTTTATTGTCATGTTGGCATCGGCTAATTTTTGGAAAATGTATGAAAGATGGGATAAATGGCTTTGAAAATCGGGGGAAATGACACATATATCATCAATATAAATAATGGTAAAAGATTCTATATAATCGTCAAAAACTTCGTCTAAGGCACGAACTAAGGCGGCTTGCGATGTGGAAATTCCAAATGGGGTAACGGTATATTGATAGGTATGTCCTCTAAACTGAAAAGCAGTGTACTTTCGTGATTCTTCTGCCAACGGGACTTGCCAGTAGGAGGCGGTGAGGTCAATTGTACTTAACCACTTGCCATCTGCTCCTTTTGCTAATAATTCATTAATGCTCCGATTTTGTTCATAATCGGGAACAGTGATTTCATTTGCCTTCCTTGCGTCGAGACAAAGGCGTATTTCTCCATCCTTCTTAATTATGGGGATAATAGGGTTGATAAAACTGCTATGTGATGGTTCGATAACTCGTAAATCTAACATCCTTTTTATTTCTTTATTTACTGCTTCTTGGTACATCAGGGGTACCGGGTAAAATTGGCTTTTAAAATTTTTGTCTTCTATAATTTGGATCGAATGGGTGTATTTATTGCAAAGTCCTGGAGCGTCCGAAAAATATGTTTATAATTTAGTAATAATTTAGTTAACTCTAATTTTTGTTCTGGTCCTAGATTAAGATTTTCTTTTAAAGTGCTGTTTATAGTGGGTTCATCTAAAATATTGATAAGATTATTTGCGCCGCGTTGTTGATTATCTTCGTTTACATAGTTGTATTCTTCATTTTTATTCATTGTATCATAATTAGGTGTGTTTTCTTTAATAATATAACATAGAATTCCTTCTTGCTTTGCCTCCTCAAACTTTATAACGATTCGCTTATCATTTATTCTCATATTTATATATTTCGTATAAAAGTTTATTTCCGTCTCTGTATTTACTATCCAGTCCATTCCTAATATTATGTTTCTAATTAAATTCGGCACAATTAACATATTAACATATAATTCTTCTCCTTCTATCTTCATTCTTATCATAATTATTCTAGATACTCTGCGGGTCTTTGTTCCTACAGCCGTGTGGATTTGTATATTTGTTGTAGGCAGTTCTTCATATTTTCCGATTTTATCTTTATTGTCTATGAACCATTGTTGAGACAGACAGGTTATGTTTGATCCTGTGTCAATTAAAGCTAAGGTTTTTGTCGATCCGATTTGGATGGTGATTTCAGGACATTTAATTTGATTGATATTTGTATTTAAACTTTTTTCAGTTTGATTTTCTTCGAGTAAAAACTCTCGATCACAATACATTGTGCTAATGAAATTTATTTTATTAGAGGGGTTGTTTTGATTAATTTTAGTTTCTTGGATTGGCCTAATATTTCCGAGATGTTTTTGTTGCACAGGGATAATGTCGTTTTGTTTTTTCTGGGGTATGAGGGAATGAATTATATCTTTTTGTAGGCCTGGGACATTTACTGTGCTTTCTAGTTTTTTGACGTATTTGTCGTTGAGGAGCATGTAATAAGTGGGGTTGGGGGTTTAACTTGTTCGGCTATTGCATGGCAGACATTTGCTTGTTCGGGGGTCGGATAATTTTGATATCGAGGCGTGTTGTGGGGTTGGAATTGGGGTCTTGAAGGATTGGGGTAATTGTTGCGGTAGGGTTGGACAGATGTGGGGTTGAAATTTCGGTTTCGGGGTGATTGAGGGGGTGAAAAACGTGCTGGTGGATTTTGATAGTTTTTATTTGGGGGTTGGAATCGATATTTTGAGGGTTGGAAATTTGGTGGAGGGGTGAATTGGAAAGTTGTTCGGGGACTGAAGTGTGTTTCGCGTGGTTGAGAGGGATTTTTTCGCATCAGGGGTGATATAGGGCGTTGCTCTCGATGGGATCTATTCTGGCTATCTTTGACGTCTTCCCTTTGGAGTAAAGAAATGAAATCCATTATTCCATTAATACATTGGACTCTCCTTGCGTCTTGGATTATGTCTTCGAAGTGTTCTGCTAGGCAGGTAACAATTTCATCCTCAGATAGGGGTGGATTCATAGCCTTTAGCGTGATAACTCGCTCCGTGAAGTATTCGGCGCGGGTCAGAGTTCCATATGGTTTAAATTTCTCTGTCTCCATTTTATATTTAATGCCTCTTTGAATCTCTCGGCTCCAATATTTGTTCTCAAAATATTCCTGGAAATCTTCCCAACAGTTGATGTTATTTTTAATTAAGCTAAACCATCTAGATGCATGTCCCTCTAAACACATGTCTAGATTGTCGGTTAGGTGGATATTCGAATCGCTGCCCTGGTTAAAAGCCATCCTTCTCTCATGAAACTTTTTTATTTTGTTCAATATCTCTGTGGGGTTATGTTCTCTCCCATAAAATTTAGGTATATTATTATCAGCAGCCCCATCAAATTGTCTTCCGCAAACTACATGGATGTTTTTTGAGGATAGGGTTTGGTCTTCCTATACAAATTTTTCTAACTTTTCAACACGATCATTATTGGTTGAAACGAGTTGTCCGATCCGGTCAATTTGTTGGTTTTGCTCTAATTCAATTTTTTGTATTCGAACTCTTTCTTCCTGCAAGGTATTAGTAATTTCGCGGTAGTTTTTCTCAACCAATTGTTTGCATTCTTCTTTAGTTTGTTCTTGTGTTTCCGAAACATGTAATTTTAAATGTTCTGTATGTTGATCAATTTGTAATTTGAATTCGGCCTTGGTTTGTTGTTGTGCGTAAGTAAATTCTTCTTTGAGATTAGCATATTGCGTTCGCATTTCTGTAACTACTTGTGAAATTTGTTTTTCGGATTGTTGTTTGAATTGTTGATTTGCGTCTAAAATTTGTTTAAATTGTTCGGTGGATTTGTTATTAACGTCTAAAATTTGTTGTTTAAGTTCTTGATTTGTACTAGATATTTGTTGGTTCGTGTTTAAAATTTGTTGTTTAAGTTCTTGATTTGTATCTAATATTTTTTGTTTAAGTTCTTGATTCGTACCAGATATTTGTTTAATTTCTTGATGAGTACCAGATATTTGCTGGTTTAGGTATTGGAATTGTTGGCTAATATTAAAAAAACATATCTTCAATCGTTAAGGGTGGGGTTGAAGTTCTAGAGGGGGTTGCGTTGTCGGTTGGATTTATTGTATCTGGCTCAAGACTTGCTCTAACATTTACATTATCCGGCTCTGGTTCGCCTATAAGATCGGTAAACATTTCTTCCCTTAAACTCCGTTCTCCTACAGACACGTCTTCCATCCGGCGGTTGCTTATATCGGGAATCCGCGACCCTTCCATCGTTTCGCCTAATGAATCCGCGATCACGTCTTCATTTCGGCGGGACGAGTGAAAATTAGGCAAGCCTTCGGATTCTTGAGCCCTTTGAGTTAGGCTGATGTTAGTCCTAAGGTTATATGTAGGCTGGTTTTCCATATTAATTTAAATCACAACTTAAACAATATATATACAACAACTATTACTATACAATTCTATATCTATTTAAAATAAGGAGTTATTTATGGTAAGATTGGGAAAAGGCCCCACGTTGGGCGCCAAATTTATTACACTCCAACTTGGTTAAATTATTAAATTGGATAGCCCACGTTGTGGAACTAAGTTATAATACTATTAGATTACCAATGCAATTCAAAACACAAAATAGGTTTACAATTTTAATACTTCTTTAATTGAAAGAAAGAAAAATTAATATATATATGTACAATTATTCACAAAACAAGTTAATTCAATCAAATGTTCGTTATAGTCTTTATAACACTCTTAGTATCTCGGGGGGTCAGTGCCGACTTTTCCCAATATTATTTTATTGAAAACAAAAGTAATGATTAAAAAACAGTTATTCTAGAGAAAGATAAAAATTGAAAAGGAGGAAGGAAAATAGTACAAGGTGTTATAATGTATGTGTATGTAGGTGGGTAAAAAGGGGAATTATATCGAAGTTCAATTTATACTGATGGTCCAAACAAATTCTTCTTATAAAAGTATTTTACAAAGTCTTTCCAAAATATGTAATATTAAAGTTTTCACTGATGTATGGTTTGAAATATAGATAGAGTTAATTCAGGTAAGTACTTATAGGCCTATGGATAGATCTCACCCAGTTTATAACTTCTTCTTCTGGTTATGGGACTTTAAATGATTATTTATTGTTATTACACTTCACTTGAGTTAAGGTAAGTTATTTATTTAAACGTAGACAAAGTTTGAACACTAATAATCTTCAATTTATTGGAGAGCGTTGGTCATAGGTCTTGCTTCTTAGGCGTCTCTTCAACAATTAAAAATCCTGGGATCAAAAGTGGCTTGCTTTGGGCCTTCAGGAAATGGGTACATAAGGCCTGGTGAATCTCGTATCTTCTGGGGTGTGGATTGTTGTACAAAAAAGTGTAATTTAAAATGTAGTGTATTTATTTGGTGTTGTTTTGATTAAATTTTGAAATAATTTTGTTTTACAACTAATATGGAATAATAAAATTAAAAAAGAAATTGATTAAATAAGAAAATTGCATAAAAATACCAAAAATAGCTCCTTGTACAAATTATTTTCTAACATCTACTATTTACAATTAAAACTATACATTTGGCTTTTAAACTGGTGTTTTCCGCGTTGCAAGCGGTCACATGACTGTGGGCGGGGCTTAATAAACATGTCTTCTTCCTCTATCTACTTTAGCCGTTGTTTCATCGACTTTCAATGGATTGTTATGGCTTAACGGTATTTCCTATAAAATTTTGCCAAAGACATTTTTGATGAAGAATCTTTCATTCTATCTAATGGTGTTCTTCATTTTTTGATTTGAATTTTGGTTCTCTTAGGATCGATGATTGTATTTCTGATATGGCCTAGATTTTAGTATTGCCGGTCTGATTTCGAGTGGATTAAAAAAATGAATTTCGGTCGAACGCTTGTTGATGGAGTTAATCTTATAATTTGGATGGATTGGTTGATTAATTTAGATGAATTTTGATATAGGAAAGATAGGGATACGAGGTCTGGAAATATTATTAATTACGTAAAATGTTATCGAAAGTCGGGTGTTTTAGAATCTTGTTAATTTGTTGCTTGCAATTCCGTCCGCTAGATGTCGTTGATCGGATTGTTTCTGAATGATTTTTACTATCAATCTTCTGTCTCTCTCGCACTCATGCGTGTTTAGTTGAAATACATTAATGTAGGATTCTTTTGGCTTGTTAATAATTTTGTGATATATTTTGAATTGTTACAAGGTGCTCGCAAC
The DNA here is from genome assembly GCA_018207615.1 of Philaenus spumarius. Classification (NCBI taxonomy): domain Eukaryota; kingdom Metazoa; phylum Arthropoda; class Insecta; order Hemiptera; family Aphrophoridae; genus Philaenus; species Philaenus spumarius. The sequence goes on from JAGFPH010023199.1 coordinate 5,912, forward strand.
ATTGTCAATGAAATTAAATGAAAGTCAAAATTAGTAAAAACTATAAATTAAAACGATATATTTAAAGCTTTTTCATGGTAGATAGTAGTTTACAGGAATACAATTTTCAGTGCTTTCTTAAATAGCGTAGCCTTTTTTTCATGACCACAGTAGGATCACCTGTGGTATCGTCGCACGGGTATTCAACGAACACTTAGAAAAAATACAATTACGTCAAAAAGACTGAAAATACTAACAACCACGGGCAACGCCGTACTGGTCAGCTAGTACATGTATAAATTCTTTTATGACGCAAAATAATTAAAGTAGAATCATTTAAATAAATATAAAGTAAAAAATAGGCAGACTATTAATAAACAAGATAAAAAGCAGACTTAAAAAATATCAATCAGTAAAAGTGTATAACGTATATAAACTATATAAAAGTTCCTGATAATTAAAAACAGTGGTGCAGTTAGAATGAACAATTAAAAAGACAGATAAATGATTGCATAATGAACAATTTAAGTAATATAATAAATTACCTTAAATGGTCCGTCTTGTGACTTCAATTTTGGTCTCTGACTAGTTTCGAAGTCGCAACTTCATCATCAGAACTTCTCCTTAGTTTTTATTTTTTCATTCCTTCTGCAGGAATCGTCAAATATTAAAACAATAGTCAAAACACAACACATACACAAACACTAATTAAAACAGTCGTGACTAGCACCGGTGTGCACTCGATAGTATCCGGTGGAGCACTCGTATTGTGTTAATATTTGATACTGGTATTGTTTTAATATTTGACGATTCCTGCAGAAGGAATGAAAAAATAAAAACTAAGGAGAAGTTCTGATGATGAAGTTGCGACTTCGAAACTAGTCAGAGACCAAAATTGAAGTCACAAGACGGACCATTTAAGGTAATTTATTATATTATAATATTGTGACTTGGTGCCATAAATAATGCATATCAACAATTTAAGTAATTTTCCATCGATAAAGTTAAAAAAGAAAACCATATGTAAAAAGGCACGTTATAATATCAGCGTATATGTCAGAACGCAGAACGAACATGGACTTGATTATAGTGCACATGAAACTTGAATTGATACAGAGGGCTTTGTACTGCATCCCTAAGTAAGACTTCGATAGAACATGGCGTGAACGTTACACGTATAACAAGATGTGAGGGGTGTGTTTTTCAACAAAAAATGTATTTTTTTTCAATGTTGGAGTAACGAAAGTTATATCAAAGTGAGATGGAAGTGTTCCAGCGTTAACATAGTCTTCGGCAGTTGAATTGATGGTGTTTGTTCGACGAAAGGTAAACTTATAAATATTCGACCATGTGGTTTGCTAAGTACGCATTGTGAAAGAAGTGTATTCAAGATATAAGTGCAATCAAAGTGAAATCCTAGGTAAAAACGATAAAGTGAACGATTCCGTAAGTAGCTATGGCCATAAGATTTAATTATTTCAGTCTGCAATTATAAAATTTGAACCTTTTTAAGAAGTAACTTCATTTTTATTCTATTGCGTCATATTTTGTAAGATAGGCTTAGCAACATTTTGTATATACTTTCGTCAATTTAACTTGTTTGCTTTATGATGATGATGTATTTGATTGTATATAATTATTTCTCTAATGTGTGAGTAAAAGGTTAGTTGTTCCGCCACGATGTCTTAGATTCCTTTATTCAACCATGCACATCCACTAGTAAGTACTTTTCAGCTAAGAATCATGACCTGAGAAATTAAAATTAATGTAGTATAATATTAAAGGTAGTTACAAATATATAAATGCTAAGAGAGCATGCAGATAGTTATATGTGGATTATTAATTTTTTTTTTATAAGAGTCAAATGAAGATGATTTTTAAGGTTTTTTATATGAGGTTTTAAGGTGTAAGGAAGTTGTACGTTGATGTTAAGGTGGAGTTCTACGTTGGATTTAAGGTGAGACTCATGATGTATAATTTTTTATTATGGAGGTAGAAGAGTGAGGAGAGTTTTTGGTGTGATTGAGTTATAGTAATGAGCGACGATTTCTTTTTAAAGGTGAATAAATAAATGAAGTAAAGGAGAGGTGAACAATAATCCACATATAACGTTTTTGTTATTTAATTTGAACATTTTTTTATTTTTTGCAACTTTTTCGAAAACCCATTTTTTTTAACAGTATATATATTTTTATATTTTTATTTTTGTAACCATCCGTTACAACGGGATGATGGAATGAAGTTGGCCTAATTGGTTGTTGAAAAAAACTTGTTTAATATTTTCTTACTAAATTATTGAAAGTACAAGAATAGCCACTACGATTACAATACTAATAAAAATTATTTTTTGAACACTACGTCTACGAAATGTTCTCCATTGCAGTTAAGGCATTCTTGGAGCCTGGCCTGGAAGTTTCGCATGACCTTTTGCAGCATGTTGACAGGTATTGCCACAATCTTGTCCACAATTCGTTGTTTGAGGGCTTGAATGGTTGTGGGTGGATCTGTTTGAAACATTTTTGTTTTTTGTATCTCCATAAAAAGAAGCCGCAAGCAGTTAAATCGGGTGAGCGAAGGGGCCAAAGAATATTACCGTAACAAGAAATGACACGACCCGGGAACAATTTGTTGAGATTATGTTTCTTGAGGATTTATGTGTGTTAGGATTGAGGATCCTGAGAGCCTAAGTTAAATATGCTGGTATGTTCCACCTTAAGGGAGAAGAATCAAAGGCCACTTTACCAGGAACGCATTAGAACCAATGCTCATGCGTTGTCACCATTGAACTCGTCAATTGCTCTATATAATGCGGTCAAATTATAAGGTGGATGTTCCTGGGGTTTATTAAAATTAAACCCACACTTGCACGTGCAAGTTTTGGTTGGACTCAACAGTTAGATATAGTATAACAAGTTAGTTTTTTATTCGAGTTATTGTTTCTTTGTACCGGGTGTCCCACGAAGAGGTCCCTATTTTTGAATTGATATGACAGACGTATAGAGCGCGCTACAGACTTGAAATTCTACAGTCGTGACTAACACATATGTAAAAGAAATATCCCTGAGTATCAGTTAATTCTGACTGATCCAAACAAAATGGCGGAAAAACAAAAAAAAAACAACAAAATCAGCAATCGTATTTTAAGGGTAAACCTACTTTTATTTAGAATAGGAACAGCTACAGCTGTTTAGACTATTTTAAATCTATCAGCTGACTGCGTGTATCCACAACAATGAACATATTTGGTAATAAACATTGGCATTTGTTATTAAGTTGCATTGTAAAGCATCTTACGTACCATGCCGTTTTCAACTGAGCAAATAGTGAAATGTTGTTCCTGGGCTATTGCCTTTGAAAATGATTATGAAGCAATAAGGTGTTTTAGGGAAAGGTACCCAGGTGTAGTTCCACCGTCAAGGAAATCTATTCGTAAGTGGAAGACTATCCTACTAGAAACGGGGTCAATACAAAAAAATACCATAGATCCTCCAACATAGAAAATGAAGAAATTGTATGTGCTGCTTTCATGGAATCTCCAAATACGCCTAATTCAGTAAGAAAGGTGGAATCTGCTACAGGGATACCGAAGTCATCTGTCCAAAGGTATGCCAAAAAGAACAAAATCAAACATTATAAAACTAATTTAGTTCACGGACTGCTTGAAGATGATCCTGACAGACGATTGGAATTTTGTTCGAAAATAATTGAAAAGACTGACGTAGATAGCAAATGGCATGAAGGAATCGTGTTTTCAGATGAAGCGACATTTTATCGAACAGGAACTGTAAACAGGCATAATTGTCATTACTATAACACAAAAAATCCACATATCTTACAAGAAGAGAAATTAAAATCAACAGGTATAAGTTTGGGCTGCTGTTACCAAGGATGGTGTTTTGTCGTATGACATATCCCGACAAACAATGACTGGAGAAAGGTATGCATCAGTTTTAAGCAATCACATAGTTCCTCATCTTTCTCAGCCTGAGATGAAATACGTTTTTTTCCAACAGGATGGAGCTCCTCCGCATTATGCTAATGTGGCCAAAGCAGTTTTGGACCAAAATCTTCGTAACCGTTGGATAGGTCGTGGCAGCAGCTTCATGGACTGGCCCCCAAGGTCTCCAGACTTGACTGTTTGTGACTTTTTTCTGTGGGGCTTTTTGAAGGAGAAGGTTTATTGTCATAACATTGCGACAGACGATGAACTAATGAGGTTGATCGAAGAGGAACTGTTGTTGATACCTCGAGAGTTGTTCAGCAAAGCGTATGACTGTTTTCTATTTCGTTGTCATCAGTGCATTGCGATCGATGGACATCAGTTTGAATAAGGTTTATGGATCAAATAGATTTAATTTATTTATGAGTTACTTATATCTTTAATTCCCTAACGTTGTTTAGTGCTTAGTAACATCGTTAAAATTCAATAATTATGTTGTAACACTTAAGCAAATAAAACTATGTTAACGAAAAGGTACTATTTCTTTGATATCCCGCCATTTTGTCCTAATGTGCCAGAATTAACTGATACTCAGGTGTATTTCTTTTACATATGTGTATGTTAGGACTGTTGAGTTTCAGGTTTGTAGAGTGTTCGGTGCATCTAATATATTAATTCAAAAATAGGGACCTCTTCGTGGGACATCCGGTATATAATGTGTATAAACAAACATGCATTGGTTGTTTTTTTGTTAATGATTTTATAGTTTAGGTTGGACTTTTAATGTTTGTACAAATAGCGTCCCAGTGATTGGGGTTTTAACTTGTTGGAGTTGCTTTTGCAACATTGGTTATGTATTTTTGTTTTGTAAAAATGAAAATTTTCGATTTGTTGCAATAAATCTACAGTAACCCCTCGCTATTCGCGGGGGATAGGTTCCGACAAATTGCCGCGAATGACAAAACCGCGAATAGCGAAAACTAAATCTTTATAGGAAAAGGGGGTTTATGTTCTTGACATAAGTTATAGAAAATTTTAAAACATTATGTACTAATACCTATAATTAATTAATTTACATAAGATATAGGCAGTCGTTGTTATTCGCTGTCCGGCTTTACGCGATTGAGCTTTTACGCGGTAAAAAAGTCCTTGAAAGGTTTAGTATTTGAGCTGAGTTGTTTGGAGTGTAGTCTACAGTTGATAATTTTATAAGTTATTGGAGCGTTGTTTGTCATCTCACTCTCCCCTCAAGGTCAGTGCTCTCATAATGGTACCTTTACCCATCCCTACTTAATCGTTCATTGTCTGGGTTCGTCTATTTTTAGAACTTAGTCATGTCAAGGTATCAAACTATCGTTTGCTGTCAGTAGCGAAAATATTGGTTACGAGTGATAAAACGTAGTTAAAACTTAATTTCTTTCATAATATTTTACTGTAATTTTAATTAATTCTTTAAAATTAATTTGACTTGCTGTACACTAAATTGATGACTCCAATTAAATCACAGTATGCCATTGACCTTCATTTGCACAAGTCCACTTGTATTCACCAGAGGTGTATTGTAAGAAAATCTCATCCTGTATGTTTTGTTGTATTTGCTAGTGTTTCGCCGACGTTTTATTTATACAATGTTATTAAATTTGTACAATAATAATTACAGTGCTACACTATACTAATTTACGAATTTTGCTTGTACTTTATTGCTACTTATGCAGTATTTTTTCTTTTTTTTAGCGACCGCGAATAATCAAAACCGCGAATACCAAGTCCGCGAATGTCAAGGGATTACTGTATTCTTTTTTGGCAGTTTAGCACTAAAACATTTTGATAAATCCATTTGTTCAATAGGCTTAGATCGTTTTAGCAGAAATGTATTTATAATTACTATTTTCCTTCCTTTATTTTTTTTAGCTTAACGCAAAAGTATTATCTGGAGGTCTGGATTAGTGGTCGGGATTCTACTGTACTTCAAACAATGAAGTTAACTAAAATAGTTCTTTTGCCCCCTGCTATTGAAACTAGATTAAAAGAGAAGAATAGAATTAAATCTTTACCTTAACCAATAACTGTTCAGACTAAAATTTGCCTAAAGTTATTTAGCTATGTACACAACTGCATTACATTATCATTCTTTTAACTTGTATTTTATCAAATGTTTTTATAATACATGGATTTAATAAAGTATGTTTTTATTTGTTAGCTGGTATTGTAGAAGGGCGTTTAATGAGCTACAACCAGATGCTCGAGTACAGTCAATTGAATGA
>JAGFPH010023202.1:0-12093 GCA_018207615.1 Philaenus spumarius
GGTCGAATTATTCCTTCTTTGTGTTTGTCCCATTTTTATTTGCGGTCTAACATTACTGGTTTAGCGTTAAATTCTAAACCAAACACAGTACTGCAGTCCTATTATTGACACATATCCAGGCCGCGTTCTACTTTAAAACTTTTACAAAATCACTTCGCTAATCGACAGTTTACTTTTATATGAGTTAACACTTTGTTCACACAGCCAGTCTCAGTCGAGTTACGCATAGAAGGCCATTGTCTATAGTGGGAGTGCATCCTCATTAGTCATTAGGCCTGGCAGTCAGTAGTTCAGCGAGTGCCATGGAGTCGGCCGTCGTGTTATTCTCTGTGTTGGTTTGTGTCAGTTCAAAATCTGTGGTGCAAGACAGACATCAGATGGTTATAAGTTATACAACAGCTCCTAATAAAACCAAAGGTGAAATTTATCATAAGTTATATTATGAAGCCTATTACTTTAAATGAGCAATTCTTGTATCTATCTTTGTTTGTATCTTTGTATCTGTCGCGGATCTCGAAAACGGCTCTAACGAATTCAAAGAAATTTTGTATTTAGGTGTAGTTTTGATTTTTAAGTACACCCATATAGTTGTATTTCGAGTAAAAACGAAATTTTTTGAAAAAAATCAAATTTAAAAGTTGAAAAATTTTAACATAGGGTCTTATGGGTTGCCATGTTGGTTACAAAATAACAACGAAATAGTAAATAAAGCAATCAAAACAGCTGTTTATAAACAAGCCATGAGATTGAGTATTACCCAAAATCAGCTGCTTATTGGATAGTTTTTTATTACTGTTAAAAAACAATCCAATTTATACTGTTTTAGCACGTTAGAATTAGAATAAATTGTCAAAAAAAAGTAAACTTTGCAAAAATGGATAAATTCTAATAGTCAATTTTGTAATATAGGCCTGGCTCATTTCTGAAACATAGTATTGAGGTTATGTTTACTACTGTATATTCAGGCCTGGTTTCAAAACTTTAGTTGACAGAAGATAGTAGAAATAGGACTAAAATCGTAATGAAAGCCTCTCACGTTTCTAAAGCATGTATTTGAGGTTATAATTAATCATGCAATTACTGTTAATATATATTTAAGCCTGGTTTTCATAATTTTACAAACCAATGTACAAACGAGCCAAAGATTCTTTAGCGAATTTCCCAACTGCGAGCGAAGCGAAGCAGCCATCTGAGGCCAAAGGCCGAGGCGGGGTTGGGACGCGAAGCGTCCAGGGGCAGAGCCAATAGTAGAATAGAATATACATAGCAGTCAGATTATGTTCCGTGAATATAATTATCACTATTGTTCATTTTAGATGAAAACAAAGCTGAATGCGTGTCCGTCACGCACTGACAGTGTTGTTTTTTTTTGTCTAAATTTTAACGACATACAAATCGTAAATAATCCAACACTTGGGTTAGTATCGATTCAACCATAAAGAATATTAAAAGAACTAAAATCTCTTCAATACACAATGCACTGCGTGCTTCGCACGCCAACCCCCGTACTGGGAGTATTTTCAATACACAGTGCATTGCGTGCTTCGCACGAAAATTTTCAACCCATGTGCTATGGACATGTGCGTCCGCTTTTAAAATATTAGTGATTATTACGTAGAAAGGTTAAAAAATAAAAAATAAAGTAATTTCTACTCATTTAGACTATAAATATAAAAAGAAAAGGTGAGCTCCTAGGAAATACGAAATGTGCCTAGCAGTGAACGTGTTAAGGAGTACCCTCCCATCCTTCGGCAAAAGGAGTCCAGGGATATTTTCGACCTCCCCAAAAAAACTTTTTGGGAAGCCAATTTGGCTGTTCAGGTGAAATATTAACCCACACAACATTGAGTCTGTACCTTTACACCGTCAGTGCTCACACAAAGACCTATAACACTCTTAGAGGCCGTACCAAGTAGTGGCCCAGCAGCTCGTGCTTGAACTCTTGTAAAAAATAAAATAATTCGACCACGCAGCTGAACCGCTGACGTTAGTTGAGCAAATTTCCAAAATTAAGTATATATGCCTATGTTTTAGGGTTTCAACCAACAATTTGGAAAATAGGTCTATTCACGATGGCTGCATGTTTCGCTGCCACAGGCAGCATCATCAGGCCAGCCAACAACACTAATACCAGTCCATTGTTTACATAAACATCACATACATAACAACACAATAAACATAAATAATTGTGCAGATATGGCAATTATTAAGGTAGTTCTAAAGCTAAACAATGAATATCAACACTTTAGTTACTTGCTACCGTATTGCCTACCTCGCCCACTTCTCCTTATTGTAAAACACAAAGGTGTACATTTATCAAGTGGTTGTGGGTTCAAAATTTGATAGGGTGGCGGCACAAAGCAGGCATGAGTTGGATCTATATTGCATAACAAAATATGCTCTTTCAAGCAAAAAAAATTAATTGCCATTTTTGGTGGTCGGTTCCTTATTGCATAACTGCGTTCATATATTAGTATAAGTACCAGGAGACCGAGCTAAAGCTCGATTATAAGCAGGGCTATGATTTCAATAATAAATATTGGATTATTGAGTTTTGAGGTTAGGCCTATAACATTAAACAACTAAATAAAGGGTATATACAACATTAGGCTTACCTGTAATAAAAATACAGTTTAAAGGATTAACCATAATCTCAACGCTATGCCTCAGAAATAAGTCAGGCCTAAATTAAAGTTTAATATTTCAATATCGATTTAGGCCTAGGGCCTAGTTCTCTCACGTCAATAACTATTATTACAAATTTCCGTGAACATCGTTTAGGTTGGGCCTATAATATTAAACAACTAAATAAAGGGTATGTTTATTTAGCAGAAGTATTCGTTGCCATGGTAACTATAAATAGATACAACATTATAATAAAATACAGTTTAAAAGAAAACAGATGATTATTGTAATGACATTGAAAACATTTGCATCAGCTGTGCTTTGTATTGTTTAAAATGGACAAATTTCACTTTTTAATTTATTAAAAAGACGTAGAAAACGAATTTTCCCAGATTGGTGACCATATCCAATCGATTTCTCGTGGCCAAAAGCCCCATATAAAATCAAAAAATCAAAAATCCTTAGACGGAGATTCCAGATCCATTTAGCAGACAGACAATTATCTCTCGCTTTAGAAGATAAGATTTGTTTCCACGTCCGGTTCGAGCTTTGCGAGTTCGCACCTCGATCTTGCGTCCCCGAATTGTGGGCTGCTTCACTTCGCTCGCAGAGATCAGATTTGCTACACGAGTTTGCATCCTGGCCGTTGGCGTCAGGCTTGGATCAGAAGACGCCTCTACGTATTTAGGTATTTTACGTTTTGGTACATACGTTGCACGGACGAGTTCGTTAGCCAAAAAATCCAGCAACCGAAAGCACGTTTTTGACAGGAGGTAACTATTTTTTTAGAGATTTTTCGTACTACAATGACATTCTTTTTGGATTTCTATACAAAAACTAGCTGGCCCGATCCGGCTTTGCACGGATAGACAAATCAAAGTTAAATTTATATTAACAAAAAATATATTATATCAATAAATATAAAATACACCATGTATTTCTTATGGGGAGTTTTAGTAAATTTCACCCCCACCCCCCAAACCTCCACTAAAATTTCGATTTTTTTTAAACTCTTTCTTAGCGAGCACCCAGGGCTCTAGAAGAAGCTACATTTCAAATTTCATTCCAATCCGTTCGGTGGTTTTGGAGAAATCATGATTTAGTAACATTGACCCCCCCAAAACCCCCCTAAAATTTCGAATTTTTTTAAACCATTTTTTATCAGCACCTACGGCCCTAGAGGAAATACCAAATTTCATTCCAATCCGTTCAGTAGTTTTAGAGAAATCGACATTTAGTAATTTTGACCCCTCAAACCCCCTAAAATTTCGAATTTTTTGAAAACCTTTCGTAGTGAGCACCTATGGCCTTAGAGGAAGCTACATACCAAATTTCGTTCCAATCTCTTAGGTAGGTTTTGAGAAATCGTGATTTAGTAACTTTGACCCCCAAAACCCCCCCTAAAATTTAGAATTTTCGGAAACCCTTTCGTAGTGCGCGTCTAGAGCCTATAAAGAGTATTAGTGCCAAATTTCATGTTTGTAGGCCTCGTGGTTTTGGAGAAACTGTGATGAGTCAATGAGTCAATGGTATTTGGCTTTTATAAGTATAGATAAATGTAGGATTCCGCACATTTTGTTTTTTTACACGACCTTATAGCTCGCTTGGTGCCCTCAAAATCGATCGAAACGTAAAATACCATAAAAGTACCCGGTACACGTGGGAAACTCTGAGCCCAGGACGACATCTGAGTTCATAAGCTTCGAGCGAAGCGAAGCAGCGCGTAAGTCGAAGCTGGAGGATTGGCTGCGATAAATTCTACTAATATATTTCGTACACACAGACAGACAGCTATTCAGCGCCTTCGTGGGTGGACCGATTTCCCATACAGTTGGTTGAAACCCTAAAAAATAAAAAATTAATTTTTCAAATCACTCAACTCACGTGAGCGGTTCACATGTGTGGTCGAATTATTATATAATATACTAGCTGGCCCGACCCGGCTTTGCACGGATAGACAAATCAACCTGATACTAATAATTAGCCCAAGTGTTTTAATTCATTGTAAAAAAAAAGTTCATTGTAGGCCTAACCTAAAATTATATTCAGTTTTTGATCCAAATCAGTTGTTGATCAAAATCAGCTGTTTTAAGCTTTTCATACGAACAGGTGTTTTTTGTGCCCCTGATAAAATCAAAAGAAATCTTTCTTCTTCTTCCTTAAGATTGACCTTCCATAAGATTAACATTGAAACTTTGAGGGCCACTGGGGCGTAGCCCTAATGTCCTAGGACTTCGGTAAATGGCCTAAAACCTTCCCAGGGTTAACCTGTGTTACTATGCAAAATTTCAAAGCAATCAGATGGACGGTTTGGTAACGCATAACGGACAAACAAACGGACATACATTGAATTTTATATATATAGATGATTGTTCTTAATTTTCTTTGGTACTTACTTTTCTTACTTTCTCCCCCTATACCATAGTATATGGAGAATGTATTGTATTCGTCAAAATTTTCGAGTTTGAGTTTTTGGTGGAAATATCCGTTTTGGGTCCCCCTGAACCTAAAAAAGTGGTTTTCGGAGTGATGTCTGTGGGTGTGTGTGTCTGGGTGTGTGTGTGTGTGGATGTTATCAGACCTAGAGCCTAAACCAGTCGTCCGATTTTGATGAAATTCGGTATTGAGGTACTAATCCACGGTATCGCCAGGCGTTTTTTTCATTTTTGTGAATTTTTGATTTTTAAGGGCAATTCTCCCATAAAACCCTTAAAATAACGGAAAAATAAACTTTTCTGAAAAACGGCTCTAACGATTTTGATTAAAATTGTATCGTTTATTAGGGACCTAAAGTACTATAAACTATAATATTTTAATCAAAATCGTTTGAGCCGTTTTTGAGAAAAGTTGGTTTTTCCGTTATTTTATGGATTTTTATGGGAAAATTACTCTTAATAATGAGGGAGAAAGTATGTGTCAGTTTCCTGATACCGTTTATTTAATAAATTGTAGTACTTTTTTACTTGGATAACTTTGCTGTCTTTTTGTTTGTAACGATCAATCTCAAAAACCTAGTACCCAATTCTACAACATAAAGGGAATCCTTAATTTACATCGGGACGACAGCTAAGATTACGTAATTTCCCAATAACTTACAACTGACAAAACGATTAATATTTTCTGCGTTCAAAACAGCTGATCGAACAAGAAAAAAGAACCGACCGTTGCGTTTCAACTTGTTCGTCAACCTCGCCCCAACAATTCGCTGAATCCACGATGCGTCGTCTCTGAGCGTAACTTTAGAAACCATTGTGTAAAGTTGGCAATGCATGACGTTCTACGCACGTCTGAATAGGTCACGCTACCAGGACCTAGTGTCGCGTTAACACGTGCGTGCGAAGCAAAAACCTTATTTAACATAGATTAGCGGTAAACCTACAGTTTATTGGTCACGCGTAGGCCGTTTGTCAGTGGCTTATTAATCGAATAAGCGTAGACACTGTAATTGACTGAATGCAAATTGAAAAACCAAATCCCGTGGAAGATCCGGAACACTGTAGATGCCCGTATGGAATTGCTTCATCTTGCACAGCCAAAGTACGGGGTGAGCCAGAAAACAGGCCATTTTTAGCGAATTTCCATAGGAAAAATGAGCTATTGCAGTGGTCCTTATGGCGAGACCGAAGGTTGGGAATAGCAAATGAGCACCGATCATGGTCCTCAGAACACGTTTTGGGGGGGTCATTAAAATGCATATATATATATATATATGTGTTCGCACTCTAGCGGCCGCATTTTAAGTCCGATTTCGTTCAAATTTGGTACATATGTTGGTTGTCGACGTCGCTTGGACGAGTTCGTTAGCAAAAAAATTTAACAACCGGAAGCACGTTTTTTGTCCAGAAGTATCTATTTTTTAGATTTTTCCTACGAGAATGTATTTCTTTTTAAGTTTTTTCTACAAATATAAATTTAGGATGTTATAAAGCGCATTTTGTTTTTTTACGCGACCTTATGGCTCGCTTGGTTCCCCCAAAATCGATTAAAACATAAAATACCATAAAAGTACCCGGTTCAAAGCCATGTGTTGGACTCTACCGTGGGGTAAAACATATGCACTTAATTTTGGAAATTTGCTCAACTCACGTCAGCGGTTCAGCTGCGTGGTGTTAAAATGAAATAACTCAATAACTAAACATAGTTTAATGTTACAAACCAAACTAAAATATTTACATGATTTTGTCATTTCAACTTATGATAGATAATGTAAGTCAAGTGTCGTTCTTCCACATCCACACAGACCTCCCATTTCTTCTGCATACTCGCTGTAACCTTCCGAAACATTGACTGAGGAATTGCAGCGATCTCTTTCCTTTGCACTGCTTTAGTTCAGCAATATTCTGAAGCTTAGAAAAGAAGACTTTACTCTTTGGATAGCCCCACAGCCAACAGTCACAAGAGGTACAGGTCTGGGGATCGCGCATACCATGGAATATCACCAAACCGGAAAATGGGTAACCGGGGCTACACACCGAACAGTAATTTTTTACTTTCTAAACCCTATACGTAGTATATGGAGAAAGTATTGTTTTCGTCCAAATTTTCGAATTTGAATTTTTAGTGGAATTATCTGTTTTGGTGCTCCCTAAACCCCCAAAAAATGATTAGTGGAATTATCTGTGTTGGTGCTCCAAGAACCCAAAAATATTTTTAGTGGAATTATTTGTTTTGGTGCTCCTGAACCCAAAAAAGTGTTTTTTTGTGATGTCTGTCCGTGTGTCTGTAAGGATGTGTACAGAGCTGGAGACCATACCAATCGTCCGATTTTGATAAAATTTGGTAATGTAGGTGTAGTTCTGGAATATCTCTAGGCGTTTTTTCATTTTTTCAAATTTTTGATTTTTAAGGGGTTTTACCCCCCAAAAATGGCCAAAAAACGAGAAAAATCTAAATTTCTCAAAAACGACTCTAACGATTTTGATAAAATTTGGCTTATTTGTAGCCCTTAATGTACCCTACCATATGCAAACAACCGCATCTCGTTTAGGTAATAATAATAATAATAATAATAATAACTGTTTTTTGAGGTTTTTGGCCAAAAAGGGGGTTGTTTTTCAAAAATTTTCAAAACCTCTTTTAGTGCATCTAAACAGGTCTAATCACTCTAATTGTCATGTTTGGTGCAAATTTGTTCGAAATCGATCGAATAGTTTAAATAATAACATAATATGGATGTATGTTACATGCACCTAATATTTTCCATGGTAACATTTTCCTACTTTTGCAATTCTAAATAACCACCTCCTATGCTACTCTTGGGAAGGTACAAAGTTTCAACTGGGAGAAAGTATGTGGCAGTTATCTGGTACTGTTTATTGAAGTACATGTTCATGAAGTTCTATTCGATTCTCGGCAGACCGATACCGAAAATTCTGTTTAATAACTTTTCCCGACAATTCAAAATAAGCGTTATTCGACATGACCAGTACTTGAAGAAGATTCGCTTCATTCACAAGCTGCAACAGTCTGTGGCACATGGTAAGACGTGAATCGAAATCCCTCTTGTTTAGTTTCTGTTCCATCACTATTTTATAGGGTTGGAAATTTAAATCCGATTGCAATATTATTCGGCAGTATTCGAAATTGCCAAAGCAATTGATTGTTTACGGGCTGAGCGCTTAGGGCTCTGCAGCACACTTCCATCTCAACGTTTTCCGGGTCTGCCACTAAATTTGATTTCGAGTGCAGAAGCCGTGCTCCGGAAATTATCAATCCACCTTGGAATAGTTTTTCGACTTGGATTGGCTCCATGACGACCGCCGTTGAAATGAGCACGAAACCGACGTTTTGTAGAAATTAAAGATTTATTAATTTTGAAAAATTACTCTATGAAAAAAAACACGATGATGCGCTAACCACTGATGATCCATGTTAACTAACTTCAAAATGGCATTAGCTAAACAGTTATTTGCCGCAACAATGAACTCTCCAACAATTATAACAGCTGAGAAATTACAGTACAAAAATAGGTCGGTTTTTATTGCTCACCCTTTATAATCTAGGCTAGTATTTGTGTTGAATTGTTTAAGCTAATCAGCTTTTATAAATGTTCTTTTTTTACGCATAATATCAACACAAAACCTAACCTAAAAAACTATAAATTGTAAACTTAACCTTAATGTATAGGCCTAATCTAGGTCAGGTTTTGACAAATTGTCTAAATCAGTGGGATGTTTTGTGCAGTGGTGATGTTGCTTTTTCTGGTTTTTTGTCCCGCACGGGGGGTGTAGACTAGCTGCACCTATTAAGAGGGGTTTGGCGTCCCTCGCGGTACCCGAGTCAAACATACATGTTATTACTTACAACACATAAACTAAACATGTATATACAGTACACATTATTTACACACACAGCATATAGATTAAACTATTTATACATTTCCATCTTCATCGTAGGTTGACATTTTTACGGCAGGTTAGTGTTGAAATCAAAATTTCACTTTTTATTCTTTTTTTTAATGGGCAATAAACCTTAAGTTTGTCATAGCTAATAAGAACTTCTTTAAAAGCTAATTAATAAAATTAATTATTTTTACAATTTCCACAGGAAAGTTGAGCTATTGCAGTTACTCTTATGGTGAGAGGAAGTGGTCAAAGTCCTCAGAACACGTTTTTTGAGTCATTTGTGTTCGCACTCTAACAGCCGCATTTTACGTCCGATTTAGTCCAAATTTGGTACACACGTTGGTTTTTAAGTAGGTCGGACGAGTTGGTTAGCCAAAAAAAATCCAACAACTGGAAGCACGTTTTTTTGAGATTTTCCGTACTAAAATGAAACTTTTTTGGGTTTTATCTAAAAAATTTATATAGGAGATTCTTTTGCACATTAAATAAAATGTAGCTGAAGCAAAAATTATTAAGCGCAAGCTTGAATATATTTCAGTATGCCCTCCTGGTGACTTAGAGTTTTTGTTACTTTGACATTTAAATGGCTGAATTTATGCCAATTAGAGCAAAAATATAGTTATAGTTTGTTACTGTAGCCCGCGCATCACTGAGGATGGCGACATTGTCGTTGAAACGCGTTTGAGGTTAGTAAAAGTATTTATTGTGAGATTTTGTGTTCAGGTTTTATTTTATCTAATAGGCTATATAATAACTTATGCGAGTTCATACTAAAAACTATTAGAATAAATATTCAAATTGAGAAGAAATAACACACATGAATTTGTTTTATTAGCGAATTTCCATAGGAAAAATGAGCTATTGCAGTGGCCCTTATGGTGAGACCCAAGGTCGGGAGTAGCAAATGAGAACCGATCATGGTCCCCAGAACACGTTTTGGGGTGTCATTAAAATTCATATATATATATGTATATATGTGTTCGCACTCTAGCGGCCGCATTTTAAGTCCGATTTGGTTCAAATTTGGTACACATGTTGGTCGTCTACGTCGCTCGGACGAGTTCGTTAGCCAAAAAAATCCAACAACAGGAAGTACGTTTTTTGACCGGAAGTAACTATTGTTTGACATTTTTACTACGAGAATAACACTTTTTTTGAGGTTTTTCTATAAATATAAATGTAGGATGTTATTCTGCACATTTTGTTTTTTTACGCGACCTTATAGCTCGCTTGGTTCCCCCAAAATCGACCAAAACGTAAAATACCATAAAAGTACCCGGTTCAAAGCAAGTGGTGCAAACTTGCGAGGCCACTAGGCGCAAACAAACTCTACTAATATATTGCGTACTCACAAACAGCTCTTCAACACCTTCGTCAGTAGACCTATTTCTCAAATTGTTGGTTGAAACCCTAAAACATACGCATATAAACTTAATTTCGGAAATTTGCCCAACTCACGTCAGCGGTCCAGCTGCGTGGTTGAATTATTTTAATTTAAAGTTACTTATGTTATTTATTTATCATACAGAAGTGAAAATTCGTCCGAATTCATTTCTACAATTGGAATTGCACAACTCATTTTTTGGCGCAGAAATGCAATTGTAAATTTTATGATTGCTCAATTTGCAGCTTTGTCAGTTTTAACTGATCGAAAATCCAATTCCGTTGAAGTTGATTTATGGTTTAAATCTTTTGTTTCTCTTTCTTACTTCTTTAAACATTCCTTCCTTTTTTGTTTCTTGAGGAATTTCTGACGATGTAATTCCTGATTGTTCATTACAGTTCATCATAGTTTGCATATGTTGAAGCTTTGACAGACAGGTTAGGTTTAGGTAACGGAACAGGTAAGGGTGCCTACATTATAAAAACCAAACTTGTGATTTTGTAAAAAATGCAAATTAATTAGTAATCTATAATTATTAGTACTGAATAGGCCTGATAAAAACGTAAATAAAACCAATAAATAAAAAATTTTTTTTTTTTTATTTAAACATTCGTTTGTTGTGATATTTTCTTCATTGGAAGAGCTAAAGCCGGCAGAGCTATGCATTTTGTACTAGCCTATTTCCTATTTAATGAGTTCTAATAACATCAATCCTCAGACAAGCTGAGACGCAGCATAAATGTTTAAAATACATATTTTAACTCCTATGTCAAGTTTCAATTCGATATATTAAAATTCAGCCAATTTAGAATGAGCCAACGCTTCATATATGAATGAGATTTCATCTTTTAGTGATTTACCCTGCTGCAAAATACATACCTGCATTATCGAATTTTTTCCAGACAAACCATTGCTCGAGGAAAGAAGTACATATGACCTTTTTTTATTGAAAAATACCTCCCCTACACGGTGGTCTTTTTATTTTTCTCTATCTTCATCCCAGCTCGAAATATTAAGGATAATCGAAAAAAAATGATAATCGATTTTGTTTTCGACTTTGGGAAATCGATAGACTGGTAAACGTTTTTTATGTTAATATACATACTTTAATGTACTTATAAAAAAAATCAGCCGTAGTGTAAATTACTGGAATTTTTGGTCTAAAATTACCCCTACCGTCTGGCCTATAAGGTTATCCACCTCACTTTAAGTGCTAAGACTAAAAGCTTTGACTTAATAGTGAAAGCTAAGACTAAATGCTAAAAGCTTTTGCTCATTTTTTATTCAACAGACCCAATATGTTTTGTAAAAATGCTGATTTCATTAATTCCAGAACAAGTATGCAATCGGCAATTCCTGGACATCGTCGTGTCGCCTCTGGTGACCAAGACGAGTATCAGGAACTTGGAACTGACATGGGAGGTGGACGAAGTCCTTCAAGGCGATTGGATAGGGATGTACGTACAAGACCCGGCGAACCAATCGGCATCGCCCGTCTACACCGTTAGACCTACAGCCAAGCTCGGATGGAAGTCGACACCGTTCGAAGAGAAGAGGATGAGGTACGATGAAATGTACGAACCTCGTTGTCTGGGATTTTGGGCTGTGTATTGGAGAGTGCGTGAAGGTGAGTTGTACTGATTGCAATGTTGAACGACTTAGGTTATTTAAGACCCTGCTCGCTCCGCTCACCGACCCTGGCGTTTGCATGGTGAAGCCAATGCAAAGAGATTATTGTGT
>JAGFPH010023203.1:0-10507 GCA_018207615.1 Philaenus spumarius
GCGGCCCTAGAGGAAGCTACATATCAAATTGCATTAAAATCTGTTGAGTAGTTTTAGAGAAATCGTGATTTAGTAACTTTAATCCCCCTGCCAAAACACCCCCTAAGATTTCGAATTTTTTAAAAACCCTTTCTTAGAGAGCACCTACGGCCCTAGAGGAAGCTACATACCAAATTGCATTAAAATCTGTTCAGTAGTTTTAGAGAAATCGTGATTTAGTAACTTTGACCGCCCCAAACCCCTCTAAAATCTCGAATTTTTTTAACCCTTTCTTAGTGAGCACCTATGGTCCTAGAGGAAGGTACATACCAAATTTCGTTCCAATCCGTTCAGTAGTTTTTGAGAAATCGTGATCAGTAAGTCAGTGGATTTGGCTTATGTATATATATAGATAACATAAATAATGCATGTAACAAATTTGAACTCAATAAGTTTTATTTTTCCATACCTAAAATGATTTTTGTAAAAACAAAATGGTGAAAATATGAGAACTAGGTGATTCTGACCTAATTTCTTTTCTTTAATAATGTAGAAAAGAGCGTCCAAAGTCGCTGAATATATGTTTATGAATCAAGCTGTATGTGTATTTTAATTATTTAGACTGGAGGGCGCCTTTAACCATTTGCCTACTCTGCTTTCCTCATCCTATATGATAAAGTACCTCAAATTATAATTAATTATACTAACAATTATTTTCTCCTCGCCACCTCAAAATTTATTAAGATTTTAGATTCTACACATTAATGAAAACTGATATTTGACGTAAGTTAATACGGATAAAGCAAGACTTAACCAGACATCTCAAGACCCAAATCATTAATAATGTAACGTAGTAGTCCGTTAATTAATGAACATATTGACCGAACGGACCTGTACCTAGTAGCGCAAATTAACATAGATGATCTACAATACCTAACAAGGGCTAATTACTTAATAGGCATCGAGATCTCGGAGGCATTCTGTCACTATATCCTATTGCTTTGATCAGTACTAACACATTTCGTTAAAACTTGTTTACTTTCTCCACCATATACGTGGTATATGGAGAAAGTATTGTTTTCGTCCAAATTTTCGAATTTGAATTTTTAGTGGAATTATCTGTTTTGGTGCTCCCTGAACCCCCAAAAAATGTTTAGTGGAATTATCTGTGTTGGTGCTCCAAGAACAAAAAAATATTTTTCGTGGAATTATTTTTTTTGGTGCTACCTGAACCAAAAAAGTGTTTTTTTTGTAATGTCTGTCCGTGTGTCCGTGTGTCTGTGTGTCTGTAAGGATGTGTATAGCTCTGGAGACCATACCAACGGTTCGATTTTGATGAAATTTGGTATGTAGGTTTAGTTTTGGAATATCTCCAGGCGTTGTTTTCATTTTTTCACATTTTTTATTTTTAAGGGGTTTTACCCCCCAAAAATGGCCAAAAAAGAGAAAACTCAAAATTTCTCAAAAACGGCTCTAACGATTTTGATAAAATTTGGCTTATTTGTAGCCGTTAATGTACCCTACCATATTGAAAAAACTGCATCTTTCTAAAAATTCTCGTTTAGGCAATAATAACAATAACTGATTTTTGGGGGTTTTTGGCCAAAAATTGGGTCGTTTTTCAAAAATTTTCAAAACCTTTTTTCGTGCATCTATACGGGCCTAATTGACATTTTGGTGCATATTTGTTCGAAATCGATCGAATAGTTTAAATAATAATAATTATAATATAATAATATAATATGGATGTGTGTTACGTGCATCTAATATTATTTTCCATGGTAACATTTTCCTACTTTTGAAATTTTAAATAACCACCTTTATGCTACTCTTGGGAAGGTATAAAGTTTCAACTATACTATACGCGCTATAACCTTTCACTTGGGATTTTTGGAGTATAATGTGAAAATGGTATCAGCAACGTCGCACTGCTGAGACTAGCGGATGTGTCTTATCCCGCTGGCTCACAGGTGCATTTCCTAAGAAGGCTCTTTCAAAATTGCAAATTAATTGTTTTTTCTTCTGAGACAATTTTTAATATTTCTTATCATAACATGTTTGGTCTTACTTTACTAATAATAAATATCTAAAATTTATTAAAATTGGACAATTATAAGTATTGTTTATAGTTGTATAATACTTTTTCATTCATACTTTTTAACAGTTTGGGAACAGTTGGAACTTCTTTTCTATTGTAGTAGGAGTATACATGTCGCCTTATGGCACCGTTGTCAAAATTATCAATATCAGTGGTTGGCTTTTGTTTATTTCTTTTTTTACCTGGTGTTGTTAATACAGGACTCCCCTCATCCTTTTCTTATCTGTTTTCTCCTGGTTTCGAATATTTACCACTGTTCGTTGACTTATATTACAAGCCTCCGCAACCCGTTTTAAAACTTGATTTACACATCTTAACGGCCCATTGTTTATTTTCTCCTGTTGGAAATACCGCACGACAATGAGAACGATCGTTCTAGCCCGACTATTGAGTGCTTTTCTTTGACTGCTTGGCATTACTAAAAACGTCGGCCACAATCGCAAGTCACAAGCACAGTTACATACAACGCGAACTGACCAACAGACACAGTTACACATCTACATACACAGATACAGTCAAGCGTGGTGGTAAACTGGTTGTCGGGCGGAAATGATTGTAGGGGGAGGGGGACAATTCCCGGGATACAATAAAAAAAAATATACAAACACTGTTCTTCCAACAAAAACAATCTACTACGACCTTCCCAACATGAAAATTTCTGAAGCAACTGAACTCTAACTTTTACTTTTTACAATAAGGTATTTAATGTCAGCAGGTTAAAAACAACATTTTTGAAAGTTTATATTATTTTGAATTAATTAGTTTTTCAATAGTATTTGTTTTATATTTAAATGTTAATTTTTCCGCAAAACGATCACAATATATTTAGTTTTACCCTTTTTCCAGTACTATTAGTTGTCTCATTACAAATATTTGTATATATTATTTCTTGTTAGAAAATTATCTTTATAATGCATAGTCATAATGAACTTTTCATTAAGTTTTGAAGAAAAAGTGTAATTTTCATTAGGAGCCTAGTTGTGAGGCATCGTCCAACTGGATACATGTGATGGGATGGGGTAGCGAGCCGCCCCGCAGCGTTGCCAAACTGTGCAAGTCCCAAGTAAAAAGTTATCGCGCGCGGGGTATAGGAGAAAGTATGTGGCAGTTATCTGGTACCGTTTATTTTGAGTTGTTATCGTGCGTATCTTGAGTATCGCAGCTTAATTAGAACAACGATGATTTAAATTAAATAAGTTTGAGAAAACCCTTTATTTGTTTGTGCTGGCTAACACGATTAAATGCACGCAGCTGAACCACTGACGTGAGTTGAGCGAATTTCTAAAATTAAATTTAGGTTTTCAAACAATTATTGTGGAAATTGATCTACTCACGAAGGCGCTGCTGTGAACGAAATATATTAGATAAATTTGTTTGATCCCCCCCAGCATCGACTAACGTGCTCCTTCGTTCGCTTTGCGAGTTTGCACCTCGACCTTTCGGTCTCGGGTTATGGCCTGCTTCGCTTCGCTCGCAGCTTGCAAACTCGGCAGTCGGCCTCGAACATGAAGATGCCTCCACGTGGATTTGTGAACCGGGTAATTTTATGGTATTTTAAGTTTTGATTGACTTTTGGGGAACCAAGCGAGCTATAAGGTCGTGTAAAAAAACAAAATGTGCAGAATAATATCCTAAATTTACCTGCTTAGATAAAACCCCAAAAATTTCATTCTTGTACGAAAAATCTGAAACAAAAAAAATTGGGTCTGCGTCTGACCAGACGGTGGAAGTTATACTTCTTTGGCCATCCAATGGTATATACAGGTAGACCTACTATTGATTTAATATATTTTAAGAAAAACTAGTCGTAACTTAGAGTAGCCCTACTTTTTTGTAGATGATAGCCTATTATTTTATAAAAACACTAACTAACACTGAAGGCATATTTTAAAATTAACATTCCATTTTTACCTTCTTTGTTACATACTCTCGTTTCATGAATACTATCGTTGCATCTGTTTGGTTGGTCACAGTTAGTCTGAGGACCATGATAAGTGCTCACTTACTACACCCAACAAAATGAATGAGCTCCCGAAGTGTCTGCATATCGTCGTGAATCGCCCTGCATATAAAATGTTTAATGACTGCCGAAAACGTGTTCAGGGGACCATGATCAGTGCTCACTTACTACACCCAACAAAATTAATATTGCATTGTCATCGGTCCTTGATAAGTGTGCAAAGTTTCAAATCAATCCGACGTTTTGAAGTATAAGAAAGTACTGTATAAGAATATACGAAGAAAGGTATAAAAAGGCACTTTCCGGATTTCACTCCTAACGCGTGACGCGGTTTATCGACCGACAACCCATCCCGATTACAACGGGCGCAAAGAAGTATAACTTAAAAAACAGTAAATTCCGGTCAAAAAACGTGCTTCCGGTTGTTTGATGTTATTTAGCTAACGAACTCGTCCGAGCGACTTAGCCAACCAACATGTATAATATATTATTTACCTTTTAGGTCCGTCTTGTGACTTCAGTTGCGAAGATTATGACTAGTTTCGGGGTCTTGACCCCATCATCAGATACTAATTTCACTCATATGAGCACGTCACACATTAAAAAAAAAAAACACACACACACACAACACATACACAAACACACATAAAAACCTCAACGTGTCTGCCACCGTAGTGCACTCGGTCATGTCTATCTACGTACTGCCGGCAAGGGTTAACTGTCCAGCTGATAACGGCCTCTGTTAGGCGCTTTCTTTAAATAATTTAAAGCCGTGTCATACAACCGATGCGATTGGAATGAAAGATGATCATTTAAGATACTATCCGGATCGTTTTTGAAGGCTCTGTATATTTCAAATTCTTCATTCGCATTCATTAATCTTCCTTTTTTTGCAAACGTGTATCGCTTCTACGCTGGATTTAAAATCACCTGGATCATGTTCGCATTCAACAAGGTGACGCGCGTAGTTCGACTTAGTGATGTTGGTTTTGTTGCAGGGTAGGTGTTCTTTGTACCGGTCTATGAAATTTCTCCCGGTCTGTCCTATGTAATACATGTTACACTCAGGGCCTTTTATTTTATAAACGCCGGATTTATGTTCGATGGGGGTGTCCGTTCTACGTTTAAGAGATGAAAATATGTTATTCGTTGTGCGGAATGCAAGGGTGATATTGCATTTCTTGAGAATGTTGTTCAACACATTAGGTAAGAGGCTGGTGTATTCTGAGGAAACGTATTTGTTGTCTCTGGTTGTTTCATTAATTGGGTTCATTCTATTTATTCTTTTACTATGGCTTTTTATCAATTTGTCTATTACGGAACTCTTATAGCCGTTTGCTACAGCTATGTGTTTTATGATATTTCTTTCTTTATGGTATTCTATCTTAGAAAGTGGGACTGTAAGAAGTCTGTGTGAAGCAGTAGAATGCTGCCATTTTCTGCGAGTAAGGGTGGTGCGATAGTGCTTAAATGGATAATATCTTAAATGATCATCTTTCATTCCAATCGCATCGGTTGTATGACACGGCTTTAAATTATTTAAAGAAAGCGCCTAACAGAGGCCGTTATCAGTTGGACAGTTAACCCTTGCCGGCAGTACGTAGATAGACATGACCGAGTGCACTTTGCAGACACGTTGAGGTTTTTATGTGTGTTTGTGTATGTGTTGTGTGTGTGTGTGTTTTTTTTTTTTTAATGTGTGACGTGCTCATATGAGTGAAATTAGTATCTGATGATGGGGTCAAGACCCCGAAACTTGTCATAATCTTCGCAACTGAAGTCACAAGACGGACCTAAAAGGTAAATAATATATTATATTTATTTGTGACTTGGCACCCAAAAAATGAATATCAAACCAACATGTTTCCCAAATTTGGACCAACTCAGACTTAAAATGCGGCCATTAGAGTGCGAGCACATTTGTAACTTAACTGATAACTTCCGTGGTTATAAGTTAGACTTAACTGATAACTCCCGTGGTTATTTTATCTTACAATATTAAACACACTTTAAGTTTTCTCTATGTTTTGATTGTTTATTATCAGTCAAAATCAATTTGTATGTATCGAAATTGTAGAAGGGAACGGTAAGATATACCACTGGAACTAAATATCGTAATGCTGTTATGCTGAAGACATATGGTCTAATTACAGGAAATGAGCAAGCTGCGCGATATGACGCATAATGTGGCCGGCATTAGTGCAAACTGCTGCGGCAGGCCTATTAATCTAGCTCCCCGTAATGTTGTATTGTTCTGGTGTGCAACTTACGAGTATAAAGGGTGGTTCATACACTCCTCTGGCGTTCATTAAACATTAATTCAACACTGAAATTAAAATACAATTCCCTTACACCATATGTTGAACAATCCTTTCTGGTGTTTTTTGGAGTTTTGCCTGTTAAAAATTCGAGTGAAGCAAAAAAAAAAAGCAAACCACTTGGTTTTTACTACTTGTCCGCAGAGCCAATTTTGTTCTTTAACTTCCCTATGAAATTTAGCTACAAAAGAATAAAATTTGACATGAACATCTGTTTTGCCTGCGTTCACTTCGGTAGAAATATCATTCCCTGCATAGTTCTTAAGATTTTTGTTTTGTTTTTGAAGTCAAGGTCGGATGGTCCCAAATAACTAATTTCTCCCTATACAGCTCTACTAAATGCATTACTTGATCTTGCTACCACTCCATTTCGCTGAAACGATTATTCGTGTATACAAACACAACGTCAAAAACAGTACAATAACAACAAAACTACCACGAAAGAATGTGCCTGACAGCTATGATCACGTGACCACGTAATGGAGCAGAGGCGTCGGTGGGTGAGGAAGTAGAGGCAACATTGTTCCTCGGTCCCAGAGGGCCTTCAACATTGCTACCAACACTTTTTTATCTCTACCGATATCCTGTAGGTGATGTTAAAACACCAAAAAACTAATGTTATAGAGTTTTTCTAAAAGTTGTCAACTTTTACTGGCAATATTGTTGCCAACTCAGGTAAGTTCAGCACGGCCAATAGGTGAAAACTTTTGTAACTTAATTTTAAGGGTCGGCTCTAGCTGTCGGCCATGTTGGCTGACACTCCATAACACCAACGTTAAATTAAAATCCAAATTTTTCCTTTATTGTTGATCGGATAATTATGAACGATATGTTATTTTAAAGCTATGGCTAATATGCATGCAAATGGCTTTTCCAAAACTAAGAAACACATTTTGTTTAATATTTATTAACAATTTAAAACATTGATTTTTAATATTTTTTTATGTTGTCACTATTATTTATAGCGAAAAACTACCAAGCCATTCGCATGAAGAATTTCGTCCCCAAGAGTTTTGTATTTTTTTTAAAACGCTATTTGAATAGTTGCGGGTTTTAAATGGATTTAGGCTGAGCAATGTCCGTTTAACCTACCGCCGCTATAGGGTGATTTTAAATATTTTTTACGTTGTAACTATTAATTATAGCGAAAAATTATCAAGCCATTCTGATTAAGAATTTTTTACCCAAAATTTTTTTATTTAAAAAAAAACGCTATTTGAACAATTGCGGGTTTTAAATGGATTTAGGATGAGCTATGTCCGCGTAACCTACCGCCGCTACGCTGGAGTCGCAGGTTGCTTTCTGTTTTACTAGAGCCGACCCTTAAGCAGTTCATTCTTAATGGTAAGTAGTCCTTCTTGGTGTGTACTCCTCAGGACCATTGCTTTTCGTTATTTTTGCTAATGATTTGCCTCAAAATGTTGGACCCGCAAATGGAGTATTATCTGCTGACGATACTACTTTAACAGTACTTGGCAGAAATTATACAGATTTGGCTGATGCAGCAGCGTTAGCCATCTACAGCGGAAGATTGGTTCTGTGTAAATAACTTAAAACTGAACGTGACAAAACAAAATTAATTTATTGTAGTCTACAGTCTAATCCTAAATTATACGTAACGAAAGGTAAAGAAATAATCCAAAGCACAAATAATGTTAAATTTCTTGGCATTACCATAGAGTGAAATGTAAATTGGAAAAATCACATTTCAGGTTTACCTGAGTCACTGGCGTCAGTTTGCTTTGCTTTCAAAATTATTTCATCTGCGACTAGTTTAAAAGTAATAAAAGCCGTTTATTTTGCCTATGTCAGTTCTCGTCTAAGATATGGAGTGGCATTCTGGGGGATCTTTGTTACAGAAAAGAATTTTATACTCAATGTTCCATCTAAATTATAATGAATCTTGTATACATTAAAAAAAAATATATATATATATATATTTGAACTTTCCCTTGTATTTATGAAACTTTAATATTCTTTAAGAGCAATCATAATATATTTTTAATTAAATTATTATACACAAATGCCCGTCAAAACCGTTTTCAATGTACTGTTCACAGACTCACATTTTTGAAAGCGAAATTTATTATTCTGGCATAAAGTTGTTCAATACACTTTTATAAAATTTGAAAAACATAGGTTTTACCAGAGTTTCAAGAGTTCACTCAAGTACTACCTCCTAGAAAATGCTTTATACTCCGTGGAAGAACATGTCTCTATAGGTACCTGAGGCCAATCTACAGTTGTCGGGAAGAGCTTATTTGTTATAAAATGTATTAATTTACTGTAGTTTTTATTAGATTTGTATGTAAGTTTAAGTGTGAATATGTGTATATGTACGTTTTATTGTTGGTACATTTTATTTGTTTAAAATGTGTAATAAACATGACAAGTCACTTGTTCCACTAAAAGAAATAAGAAAATAAACGGTACCAGATAACTGCCACATACTTTCTCCCAGTTGAAACTCTATACCTTCCCAAGAGTAGCATAGGAGGTGGTTATTTAGAACTGCTAAAGTAGGACATACCATGGAAAATATTAGATGTTTGTAATACACATCCATAATATTAAGTTTCATATTAGTTTCATTCAAAATATTAACTAATAAATATTATTGTTATTATAATTATTAAAACTATTCGATCGATTTCGAACAAATTTGCAACAAACATGTCAATTAGGCCTGTATAGATGCACGAAAAAAGGTTTTAAAAATTTTAGAAAACAACCCCCTTTCTTCCAAAAACCCCCAAAATCAGTTATTATTATTACCTAAACGAGATTTTTTAGAAAGATGCGGTTTTTTGCATATGGTAGGGTACATTAAGGGCTACAAATAAGCCAAATTTTATCAAAATCGTTGGAGTCGTTTTTGAGGAATTTTGAGTTTTATCGTTTTTTGTTTTTTTTTGGGGTAAAACCCCTTAAAAATAAAATATTTGGAAAAATGTAAAATACGCCTGGAGATATTCCAGTACTACACACCTACATACCAAATTTCATCAAAATCGGACCTTTGGTATGGTCTCCAGCTCTGTACACATCCTTACAGACACACGGACAAATGGACAGACATCACCAAAAAAACACTTTTTTGGGTTCAGGGAGCACCAAAACAAATAATTCCACTAAACAATTTTTTGGGGTTCAGGGAGCACCAAAACAGATAATTCCACTAAAAATTCAAATTCGAAAATTTGGACGAAAACAAAACTTTCTCCATATATTACGTATAGAGGGGAGAAAGTAAAAGTGATGAAATAAAAAACAAAAAATGGAGGTATGTACTTCGTGAATAAAATCCTAGCGTTCCCGGATGCAACAACTTGAAAATCAGATCTGTTTTAAAGAAAATCACTTATTTTCGATAACAATCCGGGTAAACGGATACAAATTAATGAAACTGCAAATAACTCAAAACTAAACTAAACTAATTCAATAAATTACTAAACAAGCCTAGCGTATATTTGAAGAAAAAAACATCGTTTCCATCATCCTGGGCTAGTAACAGCAGTATTTAGTATCATCAACCAATCACTCAAATGGTAAATGGTTGTGTTTTTAATGACGCGAAATAAGGTACACGAAAAGACAGCTGATATAAATCCGTAAATAGTACAGGGCAAGCATACTTCACAATAACGTACTCGACAATGCAATAATTATCATAAGTAACAATAAAATAATTGTTGGGGAAATCTAAATCTATATATATAAAAGCGAAATACCACTCACTCACTCATCACGATTTCTCAAAAACTACCGAACGGATTGAAATGAAATTTGGTATGTAGCTTCCTCTAGGGCCATAGGTGATCACTAAGAAATGGTTTGAAAACATTGGAAATTTTAGGGGGGTTTTGGGGGATCAAAGTTATTAAAAAACGATTTCTTCAAAACTACAGAACGGATTGGAATGAAATTTGGTAGGGAGCTTCCTCTAGGGCCACAGGTGCTCGCCAAGAAAGGGTTTTAAAAAATTGGAAATTTTAGGGGAGTTTGGGGGGTAAAAATTACTAAATTATGACTTCTCCAAAATTACCGAACGGATTGGAATGAAATTTGGTATGTAGCTTCCTCTAGGACTGTAGGTGCTGAATCAGAATGGTTTTTAAAAACTTCTAAATCTTAAGGGGGGTTTGGGGGGGG
>JAGFPH010023205.1:0-12089 GCA_018207615.1 Philaenus spumarius
GTAAGTGAGCACTGATCATGGTCCCCAGAACACGACGTGATTTTCACTCCCTTCAAAACGTCGGATTGATTTGCAACTTTGCACACTTATCAAGGACCGATGACAATGCAATATTCGTTTTGTTGGGTGTAGTAAGTGAGCACTGATCATGGTTCCCTGAACACGTTTTCGGGTGCCATTAAAAACTTTATATACAGGGTGATTCACGACGATAAGTTATACAGAAACTTCGGGAGCTCATTAATTTTTTTGGGTGTAGTAAGTGAGCACTGATCATGGTCCCCAGACTAAAAAATAAGAAAATAAATAATCGTTTAAAAACTAAAAAATACGCTTTAAAAGCAAACCGAACTAAAAATTTGAAAATAATTGAAACTATTTTATTTATTTATTAACCAGGAAACAAAATGTTGATAAAATCCAGTAGTTAATCAATATTTATTTTACACGCTGTACAATTTTTTTAGATAAAACTGTAAAAATAGTTTCATTCCAGTTCGAAAAATCTCGAAAAATAGTTGCTCCCGGTCAAAGAATGTGCTTCTAGTTGCTGGTTTTTTTTTTTTTTGGCTAACGAGAACTCATCCGAGCGACTTAGACAACCAACGTGTGTACCAAATTTGTACCAAAACGGACTTAAAATGCGGGCGTTACAGTGCGAATGACAAAAATTATAGCCTACAATATTTAATGAAACCCGAAACATGTTCTGGGGACCATGATAGGTGCTCAGTTACTACTCCCGACCTTAGGTCTCACCATAAGGGTCATTGCAATAGCTAATATTTCCTATGGACATTCGCTAAAACGAGGTCAGTGACGGAAAATTTAATCTACTTTACTATTACGTTACATTTTAGAGGAATGGATACTTGAGAAATATGTATTTTTACAATCAAAAAGTTGGAAAATGAAAAACATCGTCCATTCTTCCTAACCATAATGGGCTTGTCGACGAATCAATTTCTGTAAATCAACCCATCCAAACTAAGTAGCTTATATTTAATACAAGAAAACGTATGTAATTTGATTAAAGCTACAATTTCCTATCTCATAGGCTAATAGTTTCACTAGAGACAAGAACAAGTAAAATAAAAATTTAAAAATAATCAATTCAATGTAAATAATATAAAGTGAACCATAGCAAAAATATGTAAAACTAAGTGTAGAACAGAAAATAAAAAAAGACATATACAAGTTTCATTGAACAATAAGCTAAATTCAGGGCTGTCCAACATGAGACCCGGGGGCCTCATGCGGAGCGCAATGACATTTTTGTGGCCCGCGAAGTGGAGCGTTCTAAAGTGTTATTTGCTAAAGTAAGGTTATCCTTAACTTTAGGCTATTTTTTTATTATTCTTGCATTTCTGTTGTCGTAGGTCAGCTGAGGGTCGAATAGTAAATTTGCGCCGAAACTGTAAAATCGTACCCTAAGCACTTTATAATTTGTGAATTATATTTTAGATAAAATTAGGCCTCATTTTCTGCATGTTTTGGAAACATATTTTGTGTTTTCGTGATCTAGGCTAAATGGCTAAAGTTTAGAATACGCCTTCTTCCCATATCCTTTAGTTTTTAAAAGAGATTTTTTCCCTACTTAATAAATAATGTATATATTACATTTTTGTATATTTATATTAAGGCCTCTTTTTGGTTCCTTTTAGCAAACTTATTTGTGCAAACAAAATCAAATAGACATAAATGTTCTCTGTACTTTTCTGAACACGAAAATGTATGTCAAACTCCGTCGGATTCTCGGAAATTAAAGATAGGAGAAGATGTTTATTTTCCTTGCTCCATCGTTTCCCCAATTTCTTCCGAATTCTTTTCACGGATTCGAAATTATTATTATTTTCCATCGCAAAGGAACAGGTAAAACACAATTATAACAAACAACCTGTTGTTGATTCAAGCTGAAAACCTCAAATTACCTTCTCCAAGAGTTTTACGCCGTTTACACTGGTTTAGCAAACCCCAGACCATGCTAAAGTCGAGTGTGCTATCGACTATAAATAGCACACTTCTGTCAAACGAGTTTCTCGATTTTAACACACATAACACGTTTAACATACTTAGCGCAGGTTGCATGAATCCCCCTGAATTTTGAAATACAATTTTTATTTTGAAAAAGTAAAGTGTTATTACGAACCAATTTTTAACGACTAAAATTTCCTAACCCAAATTAAAAGTTGAATTCTGTTTATGCGCGTAAAAAAATATATTTGAAACTTTTTCAACATACTTTGTAATAGTTCACTATTAACGTAGGCCTTCATTGTTGACCTAGTCGCTTCGATAAAAGGAAAACAAAAATTAAGTCAAAATAGTTTATTAATCGTAAAAGAGGAAGTAGCTCGTTTCCTTCGTCCACTTCCGGTAACCAGGATTCTTGATAACTTAAGTGTTAAAATGTGGGATAGACTCCAGTGTTGCCAGATGTACGATAATTATGTACTGTACAATAATAATGACAGTACGATAATTTAAAAAAATTTCCCATGCCAAATAAAATTGTTTATGATACTATACGATAGTTTTGAGCGATGTACGATAATTTTACTTTCTCACTATACTATAGTATAGAGAAAGTATAGTGATCGCAAAAAAAATCGATGTTGAGATTTTTGTGGAAATATCCGTTTTGGGACCCCCTGAGTCCAAAAAAGTGGTTTTTACAAAATGTCTGTCTGTATGTCTGTATGTATGTCTGTATGTCTGTATGTCTGTATGTATACAAAGCTAGAGAGAAAACTATTAGATCGATTTCAACCAAATTTGCACCAGACATGTCCAGTACGCCTGTATAGATGCACGAAAAAGGGTTTTGAACAATTTTGAAAAACAACCCCCTTTTTGGCCAAAAAACCCGCATCTTTCTAAAAATTCTCGTTTAGCTAATAATAATAATAATAACTGATTTTGGGGGGTTTTTTGGCCATAAAGGGGGTTGTTTTTCAAAATTTTTCAAAACCTTTTTATGTGCATCTATAAAGACCTAATTGACGTGTTTGGTGCAAATTTGTTCGAAATCGATGGAATATTTTTCTCTCTAGCTAATAATAATAATATTTATTAGTTAATCGCCTACTTTAATAAAAGTATACAAAGCTAGAGAGAAAACTATTCGATCGATTTCAACCAAATTTGCACCAGACATGTACAGTACGCCTGTATAGATGCACGAAAAACGGTTTTGAAAATTTTTGAAAAACAACCCCCTTAATGGCAAAAAACCACCCAAAAAATCAGTTATTATTTTTTTGTAAAAAAACAGCTCTAACGATTTTGATAAAATTTGGCTTATTTGTAGCCCTTAACGTACCCTACCATATGCAAAAAACCGCATCTTTCTAAAAATTCTCGTTTAGCTAATAATAATAATAATAATAACTGATTTTGGAGGGTTTTTTGGCCATAAAGGGGGTTGTTTTTCTAAAATTTTCAAAATCTTTTTTCGTGCATCTATACAGCCCTAATTTACGTGTTTGGTGCAAATTTGTTCGAAATCGATCGAATAGTTTTCTCTCTAGATAATAATAATAATATTTATTAGTTAATCTCCTACTTTAAATCACCTCTCCTACTCCACCTACAATTTTGAAGTCACTGTGAATCTGTTTAATAATTTAAATATGTTTGTGAGAAAGTATGTGCCAGTTCCTGGTACCGTTTATTTGTTCTCATTCTATTATTTCGTCGGCGTTAGAATACAAACAAGGGTAAAACCGGGGTGGAGGGGGTTGTGGACAGCGGGTCGAAGTAATTACTTTATATTAAAGCAACCAGACACAAATTTACCCAAATTACCACGTAACCAGTGTCCGAGTCAATTGATTTTGTGCTGCGTCGAACGCAAAAGAGTGCCGGCTGCCTAGACCGATCGGTTCTGCACCGAAACTCGCTCGATTTCAAGGGGTTATCTACATCAAGCAAATCCTCTGTCTCCACGAAATCATTCCTCTACATGTGCGACACCCAGACACCGAAACGCCCGAAGGGCCTGGAGAACACACGCCCGTTGTACCATTTTTGGCTTACGAACAGCTTGCCCGGAAGCCTCGCAGGCCCATTACCTTACTGGCTCCTTGGGCCCTGTAAGATCCCTACTGTTACGGTTTCCGTTCACGTACCGCTGGGGACTTGGCATGACGCATCCAGTTTTCCCGGTATTCCTTACCGTAAGTATTCGATACAGTGAGACAGTTTTTCAAACACTGCTATAGGTATAAATACAATATTTTATACCATAGAATACAAATAATCAAAATCCAAATGCTTTTTCTCTCCTATATACAGGGTGTTTCGCGAGAGGTTGGCACAACTTCAGGTATATTGAAAGTACTCCCATTACGGGGGTTGGCGTGCGAAGCACGCAATGCTATGTGTATTGAAAATACCGCCAATACCCCCCATAGAAAATATCATATGGAGGTTTCCAGAACGTTTGAGGTACATTTTAGCCAGTCTTGGACACTTCGGGACTCGATTCCCAGTTGTTTCACCGACTTCCCTTAAGAAGTCCATTGGTATGATGCGCTAAACCTAACCACTGCAGTTCCAAAGCGAAATCTTCATTATGGATGGAGGACCTAGGGCTTCAATACCACAAAACGACATAACCACCATGGGGCTGTGGTCTGCGCATTTACAGCGGCACGAACGGACAAACCACGAATACATTTACTATATATATATATTTTTTTATTTTATAGGCGAAAAACCTGGGTGGCTATCATCGCCTAAAATACATTACATTTATTATATATATACAGGGTGAACTAAAAGTCTAGAGCTATGAGCTTAATATCTCCAAATGTACGAGTCTTATGAGATAGAAATAAAAGCAGTTATTCACAACCATAAAAGAACCACTTTTTGTTGTGTTTGAAATTTTGTCCGCCATCTTGGAATGAACTTCATCTTTTTAAATGGGAAGGTGGTCATGTGATACATCATTTCGATGTAGAATTTCAAGAGAAAACCAACGGTGAAATTTGCACTTCCATATCTTTAACCGATTAAAAATGGCGGCCAAAAACAACGAAACCGTGTTTTCCGAATTGCTGTACTATTAAAAAAAAAAATTAATTCTTCTTCTTTTTTGATTCAGAATTAAATAAGCTTTCAAACGATATGCCACACTTGAGCAAACCGCTACTAACCTGACTAAAAACATCAGTCATCCGGTACATCTCTGTTTTACTAAGGACGCACATGTGATCTTGACACTGAACACTATGAGAAACGGCCGACGCACAGTGCATCGAGTGCTTCGCTCGCCACCCCCCATATTGGGAGTATTTTCAACACACATTGCATTGTGTGCTTCGCACGCCACCCCCATATTGGGAGTATTTTTAATACACAGTGCATTG
This sequence comes from Philaenus spumarius, assembly GCA_018207615.1. Classification (NCBI taxonomy): domain Eukaryota; kingdom Metazoa; phylum Arthropoda; class Insecta; order Hemiptera; family Aphrophoridae; genus Philaenus; species Philaenus spumarius. The sequence continues at coordinate 5,376 of JAGFPH010023205.1, forward strand.
CGTGCTTCGCACGCCAACCCCCGTATTGGGAGAATTTTCAATGCACGGAGCATTGCGCGCTTCGCACGCCAATTTTAAGCCCATGTGCTATGGATGCACGCGTGCTTCCGCTTTAAAATATTAGTGATTATTACGTAGAAAGGTTTAAGAATAAAAAATAAAATAATTTCTACCCATTTAGGCTATAAATATAAAAAAATAAAAGATCAGCTCATAGCATAGGAAATACGAAATTTGCGTGCAGTGAACGTGTTAAGGACGAGGTAAACATCCACTAGTTCGTTTGAAGGATGAGTCACATTAGGAAGCGGTGGGAAAATGTTTTTTTTTCTCCACCTACGCCCTTTCCCCACACCCCCGGCCCATCGCTCCAGGGCGAGACCAAGTGCGATTCACGCCGAAGGACTTTACAAGTTATTTTTTAAACTTTTTCATAGTCCGACCGTTTTAAAATGGGGCTAAAACACTTATTATGTTTACGTTTTATCGAAAATTCAATCTCATGGAATAAATAGGTACGATTGAAAAGTTTATGAAAAATTATGTAGTTAAAAAAAAGTTTATCGTGGAGTTTAAAACAAAAAAGTGGTCAGATTTTCGTTCGTTTTACAAGAATAGTATCCATGCAGTGAAATTAGTTTTAAAATAAAAATACATTAATGATGGCAGAGTACGGTAAATACAAATAATAATAACACAGAAATTATATTCTTTCAGACCAATGCTCCTAAGGCAACTCATTAAATTGTTTAAAAGAAAGCGATTATTGTTTATTCGCAAATGTTCTACGCGAATCTAATCTAACCAACGATTCTAACTTAAAATTAATTCATTAAATTCCGTATCTTCAATAACCAGAATTTCGTTAAGGGTTAGTGGAGCGGCAACCCAAATATCCGGTCCAAGTTCAAAGATGAACCACTCATTCATTACGAGCCCGTATCGCAAACACCACCGAGTTCCGTCTCTTACGACAAATTAAAGGTTACAGCACCAGCCCGCAGGTCGCAGCACTTGCCTGCAGTTATTTATAGTACACTTTAAACGGCAATCGGAGACAAAATGGCGGACAGAACGAATTCTGAATCACTTGACCAGGACTGCTAATTAACAAGGTCATACGGACGACGTAATTCATTGTTAGAGAAACCGAACGGAAAACGATTAAAAAATATTTTCATTTTCGCGATTTCGATTGTTTTCCCTTCGACTAATCGATTAGTACAACGGATTTTAGACGTTTTGGTAAAATAATCTAGCCAACTTTCAACTTACTTTGTGACGGAGACACCAACACGTGACGTCTTTGGTTCAACTGAGACGGAGAATGAGTAAAGCGAGGAGTGGGGATAGACGAGGGGGGAGAGGGGAAGAACGCTTATTGAGCAACAGCAATGCCAGACAGGAGGGGCTCCCGTAGGGACAGTAACGCATTCTTCAGTTATTTCGTTGATTCCGCCCGAAATTACACGATTTCGTAAACAAAATTACCGTTTTAAAAGTCGCTTCCGATAAGACGGTCGGTTACCGGGCGAAATTACCGACCGAAACGGCCGGATCAAGCGTTTCCGGCGCTTTTTTCGGATTGACCCAATTGCCAAAGTAGGCCAACGGATGAAAACAAATTCAATCGGTTAAACAAACAATGTGGAACGATTTCGTTTCAAAATAGACTCCAAAAGGAACGTCGAAACTGGAAATAAACCGAGAAAACGCGTGCGAAAGAATTTTCGGGGCGTGTTACGTTTTATGGCGAAATTTAAAGGAATGCGAAAAATAATGTCCGATTTTACGGCCGCGTTCGAAACCCAAGTATGTCGGCTACGACAATGAGTTATAAAAATTTGTACAATTTGTTTAGCTGCGGTATGATTTTAGTTTTGACTCGATGTTGGTAAAATATTAATTTCGAAATAAATAACCCTCAAAATGTTCAGGAATTGTGGAAATACTACAATCTGTTAGAGTTTTAAAATACTAAACAATTAGTTTAGTTTAGTGTACTCGTGTTTTTATGTTGACAAATTTATAAATTCGATGAAATAAGACGTTTTCTGATTGTAGGATAAATTATGAGTGCACATACATTTAGAAGTGTTTTGTAGGCCTAATGGTTTGTAAAAAGGGTAATTGGCTGAAGTTTGTATTTTTGAATAAACGTGCCCAATAATTATTAAATGCATTTTTTCAAGTAAATACAATAAAATATCTAAAATTCCTAATGCGAACCTACTAAAATCGAAGCTACATAATACCAAAATGAACGTATCTTTCAAAATTGTGTAAAATTTCTAAGTAGTTTGTAACCACAAAAATAACAGTATATTGTGTTTTCCGAAAGATAAACTAAACATAATCGCAAAATTTGAATACATTTCACAATTTGTATTTCAATTTTGTATGTTTCTTTTTTGTTAAGTTTGTGAAAAATGTAAACCTAAGCTAAATAACAGATGACAATATCCAAAATGAACGGCTCTTTCAAAATTGTATTACCATTTTAAAATAGTTTTATCACAAAAAGAACAATAATTAATTTCGCATTTTGATGTTTCCGAAAAATATAAACTAAATAGAAGTGTAAAATTTGAAACTATATCACTTTTTTCTAAATTTGTGTAAAGGGTAATAGATTGAAATTTGTACTGATGTAGGGGATAAACATCACCCTAAAATTGTGAAATTCATTTTTTCAGTAAATACAATTAAATATTTAAAATATCTAATACAAAACTATTCAAATAAAAGATTCCAGCTAATAAAAAACCAAAATTAATGTTTCTTTCAAAATTTCTAACATTATAAAATAGTTTTTAAATCACGAAAATAATAATATTCTATTACCCTATATAAAGTAAATAGAATTGCAAAATTTAAAATTATTTAATTTATATTAATTTTGTTATACTGGCAATACTGGTAAGTTTAGGAAAAATATAATTAACGGTTGAAGTTTGTACCCTTATAATAATCATGAACCGAAAATCGATAAATACATTTCTCCAATAAATACAACGAAATTTACAAAATTCTTTTATTTGAAACAAATTTAAGCTACTAACATATTTTGATGCAATCCAAAACGAATCTATCAAAATGGTGTAAACATTTTAAAATAGTTTTAAATCACAAAAACAACAATATTTTATTGTATATTTTTATACGTTTCTGAAAACTATAAACTGAACACCATTGCAAATTATTATTATTAGTATTTATTATTATTTCTTTTTATTTGTGTTAAGTTTATTTTCTTGGTTGAAGTTTGTACTGTTGTAACAAGACCTTAAAATTGTTACAAATACATTTTTCCAATAAATACAGTGAAATATATGCAAATCTAAGATACAAATCTGATACAATCCAAAACGAACTTTCAAAATTGAGTAAAAATGCATGCTTATTAACTAAAATCATTATAAAATACTCACTAACAGTAAAGTAAGACTTATTATATATCATTTTAATCACAATTACATGATCTTTACAGTAAATAGCTTTAACAGGCTTACCTTATAATTTTTATACTTTTTTTTGTTGACCAAAGTAGAAATAAAAAAAAATAATTTTTTTGTGTTCTAAAACCTCTCACTCAAAATATGTAAAAAAAGTAATGTAGAAAATTCAATATAGCCAAAAGTTGCACAATTTTATGGTGAACAGAAATATATATAACACTACTACTTTGCTGTAAAAAACAAACTTCTTGTCTATAAAAAAAAAAAAACTCCGTTTTTATAAAAAAATGTTTTTTTGCACAAAGAAGAAAAACTTGCCTCTAAAGATATAAAAGTACTGTCTAGGCCCAATATTTATGGTTTTAATTGTTATAAAGGAATAGCACACACATTATATACAAGAAAAAAAAAGAAGAAAAAAAAATTTACAGTTCAAAGTCTCTAAAAATCACTATTTTCAAACGCACCTCTATTGGCCCTTAAATTGCTAAGTTCACTCATAATTATTTAAAAAATAAATAAACATTTACAAAAACAAATAAAAAGAAACTGATCTAAACTAAAACTAAAAATGAATAACAACTAGTGGATAAACAAACAAAATCCGAGTTCCGAGCGTCTATCTACGCGTAGGCCTACTACACGACTATATACCGTGTATAGATACTTGATTTGACAATTCTGCCGAAGGTTTGTTTGAGTTGATATCGCTATGAAACTCTAAATTATAATAAAGTGACTCTTTCCAAACACAAACATACATAGAAGTATCCGATTGTATTAAAAATAGCGGCGTCGTACACATTTACAAAATGTGTTGCGCAAACGTCGCATATGCGATGTTAGCACCGTAACGCGACTTTTATACATCGCATATGCGACGTTAGCACTTGGAGGGTTTTAAAATAGTTTTAAATCACAAAAACAATAATATTGTATTTTATATTTTTATACGTTTCAAAAAAATTTAAACTAAACAACATTGCAAGCTATTATTTATTTATATATATATATATTTTTTTTTTGTTCAATTTGTGTTAAGTTGGTTTTCTGGGTTGAAGTTTGTACTGTTGTAACACGGCCCTAAAAGTTTTAAAAACTATAATTCATTTTTCTATAATAAATACAGTGAAATATAAAAATGTATTGTTCCAAACAATGAATTTATAACAGATAATTAAATACGAAACCAAAGTAAACATATATTTCAAAATGTTATAAATATGTAAAAATAAGTTTAAATTGTAGAACAAAGAACAAATCGTTTTGCTTTTTTATATATCTCTGAAACATATAAAATTAATATAATTGCACAATTTGTTTTTGATATATTCTTTTTGTGCAATATTTTGATCCCGTAATTTTCAGATAAACACAAAATTGTAAATCAAATGTTACCAAAATCTATTTAAAAAATACTGTATCGTAAACTAATAGTTTTAAATTGAGTGATTATGATTACAATTTTATTCACGAATAAATATATATTAACTCACATTTATAGATCAATAGGATCATCAGATTTTCTCTTTTAAAAAACAGACGAAGTGAATGAAATTTTATGTTGAAGGTATTTTGAATCGAATATGATTAAGTTTTAAATAATAAGTCCTGAGAATAGGGGTTAAAAACATGATGTTAAAGGATGGGCCATTACAGGACCCCTCCATACAAACTTTAAGCAATGATTTAAGTATTCATTGCTTTAAGTGTAAGTATTAATGAATTTTAGAAGTCATTGACTTATAACTGAAGCATATTTTGCACAGTTACAGCATCAAACTATTTCTCCTAACTGTTCATAGGTTAACCTTAAGTAATTATTTATAGGAAAGTACTGCAGTGATTCTTATAGTGTGACCTAAGGTCGGGAGCGATCATTGTCCCCAGAACACGTTTTGTGTGTTATTAAAAATTGTATATATAAACCCCTTCATTATATTTGTTACTGAAAATAAATTTAGAAAACTTTGTATGTATCTTGTGTTGCATAACAGGACACATTTTTTGACATTGGTACTTTTATTATAACGTCAAAACATGTTATTAATTTTGTTAATATTTGGAATAAGTAGGTTGTATATCATTTTCCAGATCTTTGCCCATAACTTTGAAACGAAGCAATATACTAGCTCTAGTTTGCGCCCTTCCGTTTCTCTTTTAATAAGCTTTACAATGGTGTATTACATGATCTACCTTTATACATGACATTTTTAAAGCCCTCCTCCCCCCAACTTATGTTCAATAACAAATATAATTAATAACAGGATAATAGTTAAGTTATGTGTAATAATTGTTTTGTTCAAACCGGCATCCTATACCAACACAGTGAACACAGCAATATTGTATGTACATTTGCTGTCATTGTCTTTAACTTAGCTACTATCCTTCATCCGATTGTTTTGACAGTTACACCATCCGATAAGGGATCAAAAGGGCTACAAAAAAGACATTGTTAAAATGTACGGTTTTTGAGTAATTTAGGTTTGAAATTTTCAAACAGCCGCCATTTTGAAACGCATCATTGGACAGAATCGATTATTTTTCTTGAGGTAGATCATTGTTAGATTAAACTGCATGCCAAGTTTGAACTTAATCAGTCAAACCGTTCTCTAGATATGAGTTATTTTGTAAAAAAAAAACAAAATGGCGGATATCTGGGAAACGAAGCATTTCCGAACCTATGTTTACATGAACCTTTTCTTTATTTTCACTAGTAGAACACGTCCTGAAAGATTTTTAGTTTATTCCTGAATCGCTCTGTATACGTTTTCAAACTGGAAACATACTGAGACTAGAGACTGTAAGTAAATACTTCAGCCTATTTTTTTTACTTTTGCAATTCTGTTTTTACGAAACAAAAACTTAAAAAAAGAAAAAAAGGATATAACTTATTAGTAGAATTTATTTGCAAATCAGGCTCCAACCCTAGCTCCCAAGTTGCTTCATTCCTCTCGCAGCGGAAATACTCTTCTGCGAGTTTGAACCTTGACCTAGCGGCCCAGGAATTTAGACTTCTTCCCTTCATTCGCAGCGGACAAATTTGGTTAGGGAGTTGTGTCTCGGCCTCGAAGCAGAAGCTGAACCACGGAAAATCCCCCCCTTGGATTTGAACTGAGTCCTTATATGGTTTTTAACCAGACTAAAAACAACCCCCAAAAATTTCATTCTCAAACGAAAAGTAAAAAAAACTTTCGGGAAAAAAGTGCGCAGTAAAGGTAACAAGGAACGTGCTTATCTCTAGATAAAGCAAAGT
>JAGFPH010023207.1:0-12088 GCA_018207615.1 Philaenus spumarius
AAATATTAGAATGTTATCTAAGTTCGTCAGTTAAAATAAGGAATTTTGTATTCTTTTATTGCCGGGTGAATTATTCTCTCCGTTAAGAATTATTTACTCGATTTTGTATATTTTAATATTTACCTAATATATGAATCACTTTATTGTTTTACGGGAAATGTGTAGAAAACTAGCTAAACTGTTTAGAAATGCTAACTTAAGTAACCATGCGAACGGGGTTATATTTTTCTCATCTAAGTGGTGGAATTATTTATGATTTACTTTTAAAACATTTTAAAATATATTTTGAAGACTTAAAAAAACATTTTTAAATATATTTTGAAAACTATTAGTAAATAATAAATATAAACAAAATATACATGTTACACTCACAAAAAAAGTTTGATTATAACTGGAAATACTTTTTTTTCTCCAAATCGAAATAACCGTTTTCTAGTATACCAAAAATTATAGATATTTAAAACATGGGATTGATAGCTAGATAATCAGAATCAACTGGTGTTTCTACGAGTGAGATGTTTTTGCGTAAAGTGTTATTTGTAGAAGTTTAAGTGCTTAAAACAACTTTTTACTTTAGTTTGTGATAGTGATTTGTGTTTAGTGTTGTTAAATAAAGTGTAAGTACTTAACTATTAACAACTATTACAATTCTAAATTACAGTTTTAGGTTAACTTTTACTTTAAAATTATTTTAAAACATTATCTATAAAATGTCTTTCTTTAGTGATGATATACATACTATTCACTTTGCAAACAGGAATTTTGATTATACAAATTTTCTAATGTAGGTGTTACCATTATCAAAACATAACTAAATATAAAATGTCACACTCAAAACAGATTATTTTTGTGGTTTAACTTCTCGCCAGCAATCCTTTTTGAAGTAATCCTTTCTATAGTGTTGAACAACTTTAATTTTGTGTTTCAATAATATGTCCGAAACACGTGTCGTGATACTTATGTAAATAGAAGGATTACTTCAAAACAGATTGTTAATAGAGTAAAAACAAGTCATTTGAAATAATATATTTTAATTCAAATAAAATATTTATTAGATAAAAACAATATTTGTTCTTTAGTATTTAATCTTTAAATTTAAATACTTGTAATAATAATTGTAAGTTTTTATCTATGGATACATAGTAAATAACATAAACCTTATAAAGTATTCAACTCTTTGTATTTTATAGTATTGAATTCATGTATCTTTACTGACACAATTATTTGTATTAAACATACTATTCACTTTGCCATCAATAATTTTCTAATTTAGGCGTTTTTAATTTTGAAAATTGAATAAATTTGCACCAAACATGTCAGTTAGGCCTTTATAGATGCATGAAAAAACAAGGTTTTGAAAAAAACAACTCTCCTTTTTTGCCAAAACCTCCCAAAATTAGTTATTAATTTTATAAAAAATGGCTCCAATGATTTTGGTAAAGTTTGGCTCATTTGTAGCCCTTAATGTACCCTACCATATATATAAAAAAACCGTGTCTATCTAAAAATTCTCGTGTAGTTAATAATAATAATATATTTTTTTATTAGTTACTCTCCTACTTTAATGTATCCCCCATCCTACTTTAATACAATTACGAAGTCACAGTGAATCTGTTTAATAATTTAAATATGTTTGTGAGAAAGTATGTGCCAGTTTCTGGTACCGTTTATTTTTAATTAATCTCAAGCTTTGGGTTCAAAATGACTTTTATGTAACAGAAAATAGAAAAATGAATATATGAATATAGGAAGCTTGAGAAAGTAAAACAATAATGTACACGCGTTATTACATTTGTAAAGAAATATTATAACTTATTTCCTTGGCAAGATACAATTATTATACATTTAATATAACAGGTGTATAATTTATGTCTACAATTGTTACGTATTTATTTAATACATAAGATATTTTTTGTTTTTATGAATTTATATTTCTTAATCATGAACTTTATACGCAAAAAAAAGGTTTTAGTACATATGGATTTTAAAGAAATCTTATATTCATGGGAAATTGTCAAAACAGATTTTGTCAGAGTTTGAAAATTTACCTTTATCAGGTCTAGTTAAATTAAAATCGTATTGACTTAAGGGGGCGCTTCCCTGCCCGCCATATTGAATCTTATTCCCATAAGAACAATGCTACAGAATAAGTCATTTTTTTCCGTTAATTCTTGGAATAAATTTAAAAATTTGGTTTCATTTTGAAGTACTGTCATATGCGGATGTTGATTGCCGAATACATTTTCAGAAACCGTTTTATTGTTTTCATAAACGTATGATATAAATAGTAAAAAATAGTAAACTTTATAAATTTTTTACTCAGTTGCAAAAAGAGATATTGCAAAAATCCTTAGCAATCAACACCCACAATCTATTTTACTTTAAGGAAAAAAATACAGCTTTCGTTTTTTAACAAAAACAGCACAAAAATATGCTTAATAGTGAAGGTATGTTTTGGTTATTTAACATTGAAATTGGTACCCAATATCGTAGTTTTGAATGTGGAGAGCCGAGCCTTAAAGTAAATTTGGTATATATAGTTCACCTTAAAGTTTTGGTAAAGTACACTCACAACTTAAACAATAATAATATTTTTAATTTGATTTATATTGTTGCAAAATAAGTTTTTAAGAATAATAATTATTTAATTGCCTTTGTACTTATTTTGTACGTGTTTGAATTATTTGTGTAATGCTTATATGTGTGTGTTTAAATGTTAGTAAAAAGAGGAGATTTATGAAATTTGGTTATGTAAATAAACTTAAATTTGTCTATGTATAAGTCTTTTCATTTCAGATACCTTATTGTAATTTAGGATTTTAAATAACAACACTGAAATTTAGTAACATTTTATTGAATAATAATGTTTAAGGAGTACACATTATTTACACAAAATTAAAATTTTTACATATTGAAAACAATAATTACATACATTCATTAATTTTGTTATAAAAAAAATTGCAATCTAAAATAATTTACAAATATTTGATCCAAACATACGCCTAATGATTTAATTTAAAATAAAATCAAGTTTTTATTATATGCATCACATTTTATTCAAAAATTTCACTAAGTAAGTTTTAACATTAGAATCGTCTTTTTGCTGAATATACTGGTATGTTTGTTGATAAATCACTCACTATAAAGTTTTTGATATATTGAAAACAGTTGAACCATTTCAAAAACAGTTGAACAGCTAAGTCCAACTTTCGTTTTTACAGATACCTAATAGATTAATATTGGATTCTGAATCTATTTCTTGTATTGTACAAAGCGAGAATTTTATTGGTTATGTTCACTCTTTTTCTTAAGACCTGAGGGCTTATATTAGTCGTGGCTATCAATCCCATGTTTTGAATATCTATAATTTTTGGTATACTTGCAAACGGTTATTTCGATTTGGAGAAAAAAGTTTTTCCAGTTATAATAAAACATTTTTTTTGTGTGTAACATGTATATTTTGTTTATATTTATTATTTACTAAAAATTTCGAAATATATTTTAAAATGTTTTCAGTTTTCAAAATATATTTTAAAATGTTTTAAAAGTAAATCAAATAATTCCCCTACTTAGATGTCATGTCAGGTCTGGGCACTGAAATAATAAAACGTGTTCTTCGGTTGATGTCTCGATTTATTCTGTCCGCTTGTGCCGCATCTGTTTACTTAGGAACAAGCTTATCTATTACATCTCCCATTTTACAAAAAATAACAATTCCTTCATGTTCTTAAACATTTGATCTACAAACTTAATCTAACTTAAAAACTTAAAATTATAAACATAAACTGAATATTAAACTGGATTGCCAACTTTAAATCCATTAAATTGTAAATAAAAACTAAATAATAAACTAAAATATGAACTTTATACATTTAACCTTTCAGGTGGTCTGACAATCCTCCCAAATCTTGTTATGTATTCAGATTGGTTTGAGGTGACAGGTGTAGGCCTATTTTGTAATTTTTTAGGCGACATCTTAGTATTTGGAGTATTATGTGTTTCTATTAAATAATCATCTGCCTGCCAACCATTTAAATGTACTTTTGCTGGAAAGGGACGAATATGCCTTCTGTTTCTTCTATACACTCTATTATTTTCAAGATTTACTAAATTGTAAGATCTAGGCTCTTTACGTTTGTTTAAAATTTTTGACTTAATCCAGTTGTTTTTATGTTTCATTAGTACTGGCTCATTATTTTTTAATTTTGACAAGGGTTTTGTTTTTTTATCGTAATATCTTTTTTGTATTTTTTGCCTAAGAACTAAGCTTTGTCTTACTGCCTTACATACTTTAGGCTTTAATAGGTTTTCATTACAAGGTATTATTGATCTTAACTGCCTACTAAAGAGAATTTTTGCAGGTGATGGTAAATTATCAGATATTGGAGTGTTTCTATATTCTAATAATGCTAAATCAAAATCTGTGTTATCAATTTTTGTCTTTTTTAAAATATTTTTTATATTTTGTATAGCCCGCTCTACCATCCCATTGGATTGTGAGTAGTGAGGACTGGTTATAGTGTGTTTAAATTCCCATTGTCTTGCAAATTGTTTAAATAATTCCCCTATGAAACAAGAATCATTAGCTGTAACTAATGTTCTTGGAATACCATGCCTGCTGAAAATTTTCTTTAGGCAGTTTACAATGTGGGAACTAGATATATTTTCTAACAATTGTATTTCTGGATATTTTGAGAAATAATCTACAACTAAAATGTATTGCTTATCATTAAACTGAAATAAATCAGCAGCAATTTTTTGCCAGGGTAGGTTAGGTACACTATGTTGCAATAAAGGTTCTTTACAATAATTTTTTGCATACTTTATACATGGTTCACATTTTCCTATCATGTCCTCTATACTTTTATTGATATAGGGCCAGAAAATTACATGCCTTGCTCTTAATTGTGTTTTTGTTATACCTAAGTGAGTTATATGCAATTTTTTCAACATTTCAGTTCTTAAATTTAAAGGAATAACAATGGCAGAACCTCTATAAATTAATCCTTTACAAATAGTCAATTCATCTCTTATATTCCAATATGGTTTAATAATATCTGGAATTTGCTTTTTATGATTAGGCCAATTATTTCCCATTATGAAGTTTTTTAATATTTTCATTTCATTGTCATTTTTGACAATGTTTTTAATTCTATTAAGTTGACAACTGCTTATATTAATATTACTTTCTATTAAACTAACATGTGCTTCAATTTCTTTACTATCTAATTCTAAATCTGTCTTATCAGTAGCATCATATGCTCTAGAGAGTGTATCTGCAATTACTAGTTGTTTACCTCTCTTACATACTAAATTAAAATTGTATTGTTGTAATTTTATTCTCATTCGCTGTAAGCGAGGAGGACAATGCTCTAAATTTTTTTTAAATATTGGTATTAATGGTTTATGATCTGTTTCTATTGTAAAATGTGTGCCAAATACATACTGGTGGAAACGTTCACATCCGAATAGGATGGCTAGACATTCTTTCTCAATTTGTGCATAAGATTTTTGAGTTTCATTTAATGCTTTTGATGCATAGGCTACTGGTAAGTTATTTTGTAGGATGGCAGCACCCATCCCATTTTGTGAACTGTCTACAGTTAATATTATTGGTACATTAACGTTAAAAAATTGCAAAATGGGCTTGCATGTGAGTATATTTTTTAGTTTGTTAAATGCCTCTTGCTGTTCAAAACCCCATTGAAAATCTATATTTTTTTTTAATATTGATCTTAAGGGCTCTGTTAACTCTGAAACATTTGGTATGAATTTACTGACATATGTGATTAGGCCTAAAAATCTTTCTAACGACTTTCTATCTTTAGGTGCTTCCATACCGGTAATAGCTTTAACTTTATTTTCATCTACGGTTATGCCTTTTTTGGATATTTTATGTCCTAAATAATAAATTTCACTTGTACTTATTTTACATTTTTCAAAATTTAATTTTACATTTTCTAATCTCAACTTGTTTAACACTACATTTAGTCTATCATCGTGTTCTTTTTGTGTGTTTCCCCATATAATTATATCATCAATATACACTTCAACACCTTCTATGTCTTCTAACATCTGTTTCATTTTTTGTTGGAAGACTTCAGAAGCAGAACAAAGTCCATAAGGCAATCTTAAAAATTTGTAACGCCCAAAAGGTGTATTGAATGTGCATAGATCAGACGATCTTTCGGATAATTTAATTTGCCAAAATCCATTTTTTGTATCTAAAGTGCTAAATATTTTGGCTCCATTCAACTTAGCAGATATCTCTTCAAAAGTAGGAATTTGGAAGTGAGGTCGCATTATCGCCTCATTTAGATCTTTCGGAACAATGCACAGTCTCATTTCCCCATTTGGTTTGTTAACTATCACTAACGAGTTAACCCACTCTGTTGGCTTATTTATTTTTTTAATTATTCCTAATTTTTCTAAACTGTCTAATTTTATTTTAAGTTTCGGTTTAATAGCTATTGGCACCTTACGGCATGCATGAATTTTTGGTACTGCATTTTTGGAAAGTTTAATGTCATATTCTCCTTGAATACACCCTATCCCACTAAATAAATCCTTGAATTTATCTAATACAGACAAAGAAGTTTCAATATTATCTTTTACTGAATTTTCTCTATTTGACCTAACCTCACCTAATGCATTACTTTTTACATTATCAACCTTTTTAATTAAATTTAAATCAACTGACGTTGACAAACCTAGAATACAAGGAGCTTTAGCTTCTACTATGTAAAATTCTACAACCTTATTTTCTTTTATATATTTTACTTGTAAATAACATTTACCAAAAATCTTTAATTGTTGACCTGTATATGAAGTCAATTTAGTATTAGTACTCTCTAATGAACTTTCATCTTGGATTTCATCAAATATTTCTTTTGTAATTATATTTACTTCTGCTCCTGTATCAATTTTAAAAGTAACTAACTTATTTTTTACTAACATTTCAGTGCACCACTGCTTACCATGACTTTTTTCAGAAATCACATTAATTTCACCCAAAAAATAGGTTATCACTATCACTCATGACAATATTATTAACTTTTTTATTTTTGCACATTTTCATTTTTGCAAAATGATTTAAACTATTACACTTGGCACATTTCTTGCCAAATGCTGGACACTTGAACATTTTATGCTCATAACCACACTTAGAACAACACTTATTAATTTTCGTTGAAGGATTTCTTGAAGTACTGCTCTGTATATTTGAAGTATAACCATCCCTTCTTATCTGTTGTCTTCTTTGGTTGGAATGCGAAGAAAAGCAGCTGTTTGTTGAAGGTGAACTTTGGTTCCGATGCCATCTTTCCTGTTGATTGCTGTCCACTTTGTACACGTGTGCTTCTTTTCTTGATTCTGCAGAATGTATATTTTCAAGTTGTAACTTGGCCCTTTCTGCGGTTCTACAAATTTCTATGGCTTGATTTAGAGATAAATCTTTAATTCTTAACAGCCTATCTTTTATAGTTTTGTCTCTAATTCCTAAAATTAGTCTATCTTTAATTAGAGAGTCAGTTAGCTGAGCAAAATCACAAGTTGAACTTAATTCACGTAGTTCTGTCACATAATTATCAATTGATTCGTCCGTTTTCTGCTCACGTAAAAAAAATATGTGTCGTTCATATGTCACATTTTTATCAGGCACAAAATATTCATTAAATTTTTGAATGACTACATTTATATCATTTTTGTTTTCCGTCTCGGAATAAACAAAGTTATTATAAATTCTCAAAGCCTTATCGCCTATCGTACTTTATAAAAGAGCTATTTGGTACTCACTGTCTTCTTTGTTACACTTACTTGCTGTAATATATATTTGGAACTTTTGTTTAAAAAACAACCAATTTTCAGACATATTACCTGTCCACGATAGTTCCGACGGCACTTTGATATTCGGCATGTTTTAAACCGAGATAGACGATTTTTCGCTTTCACTTTTGCTTGTCATTCTTTATATTTTTAAACAATTTAAAACTTTAACTATACTGAAACTCTTATTTTATTATAAAAGACTGCCAAATTTCGAATACTATTTTACATACAGACCACTGGTCCTACCGACTGCGCCATGTCATGTCAGGTCTGGGCACTGAAATAATAAAACGTGTTCTTCGGTTGATGTCTCGATTTATTCTGTCCGCTTGTGCCGCATCTGTTTACTTAGGAACAAGCTTATCTATTACATAGACGAGAAAAATATATACTTTTTCACAATATAAGTTCACATGGTTACTTAAGAAAAATTTATAAAAGTGCTAAGTAATTAATGTAAATTAATCTAATTGTTAATTATTTTTAATCAATCTCAAGTTTTGGTTTCAAAATGACTTTTATGAAACAGAAATTATAAAAATGAGTGCAGAAGCTTAAGAACTTAAAAGAATAACAATAAAAAGATTAATTAAGTGTTAATTAATTATAATTATATAATTATATCAGTAATGGTTCAGAGTTTGAAGAGAGAGGTTGTATGTTTGGGGTGCCTTATCATAGTTGAATCTGAGTTATCTGTTTTCATGAAGTATCGTGCAAAATAGTGATCATAGAGCGTATTTAGTTTACAGTGTTGGGTGTTTGTTGAAACATTCTTGTGTAAATATAGATTGTGGTTGTCTGCAAATCTTTGGTATTGATAGTGAAGTAATAATGTCTACCTGTAAAGTTTGCTTGAAACAATTTTCGACTAAAGCTTCAAAAGTGCAATGTGTTGATTGTAAATTATTCTTTCATTCTGGATGTGTAAAAATGAGTAAAGACATGACACTGAAGGAACAAGTATGGAGATGTGCTCCTTGCGCAGAAGAAAGGAGGAAAAGTATGGTAATAGAGGGTGTTGTTGGAAATAAAGATGTTACTCTGGATGATATTCTAATGTTAATGACAGAGTTAAGAGGCGATTTTAAAAGAGTGGAAAACAACTTAGGAAAATCCCTGGAACAGTGTCACTCTGAAATTGCTGAGTTACAATCATCTATGAATGAGAGTAATGGAAGAATGAATGAATACATTGGTTGTATTGCAGAAATTAAAGAGGAAAATGTATTTCTCAAAAATCAAGTATGTCTATTAGAAACCAGATTGGAAGACATAGAACAGTATTCCAGAAGAAATACAGTGGAGCTACAAGGAGTGCCAGAAGACCCACATGAAAATATTATACAGGTTATTAAGGAAGTTGGAAAACCTTTGGAATATCCAATTGAAGATTCGATGATTGATGCCTGTCATCGTTTGGGAAGGAATCAAGGAAGAGAGGGACCTCGTGGCATCATTGTTAAGTTTGTCCGCAGGAGTGATGCTGAAGAACTGTTACAAAGACGCAGAGTTAAAAGAGACTTTTCCACAAGACATCTTGGGCAGTCCATGGATACACCTATATACATAAACGAAAGTTTATGCCAGGGAAGGCGCAGATTGTTTGCTATAGCGAGAACGGTGAAGATTGAAAAAGGCTATAAATACTTATGGCTGAGAGGTGGCAGGATATTCATGAGGAGGACAGATGGTGAGCCAGTGATTGTTGTTAGTAAGAGGGATGATTTGCCAAAATAAATTAGTTAGGCTATAGTTTTTGACTACTTGCTAGTAAAAAAAAAAAAAGTTTTGTTTATTTTTGTTTCTTTTAGATTATTATAATATAGTAAATGAATAGTATGGACTTGAATTACTGGTTTAAGTCGCTTGGCAATGATGAAATTGGTTTTGTTTGCCAAAACATAAGAAGTATTAGACGTAATTTTGATTTGTTTCTATTGTATTTGAACTCTTTAAGTAAACTGCCAAATGTAATTGTGTTAACAGAAATATGGATTGATGATAGTCAAAGCAGTATGTACAATATTGATGGTTATTATATGTTTACAAATAGTGATAGCGGAGGTAGGGCCTGGGGAGTAGCTGTATTTGTTCAGGATATGTTTTTATGCAATGCTACTTCTTGGACTTTGTCATCAGCTGATTGTATACAAATAGAGTGCAAGACTACAAATATTGAGTTTGTGGTTCTGGCCGTGTACAGGCATTGTAAATGAAATGTAAATAACTTCTTATCTGAATTTAAAGATAAATTGAGGTTTATAAAACATAGTAATCTAGTTGTATTAGGAGACATGAATATTGACTTATTGAATAAATCACATATAACTAGGGAATATCTTTTTGAAATGGCTTCTAATGGGCTGAAGCCCTTGATTGAAGAGCCTACAAGAATAAAAGGGAACTCGCGCTCTTGCATTGATCATGCATTCTCTAGAACAACAAATAACCTAATTAGTGATGCAAGCGTATGGCACTTGGCTATAACTGATCATAGTTTGATTTGTTTAAGTTTGAAAAAATTTTTTAAAGAAGCAGACCATGTTAAAAGCAAGAATAAAATAATCACTCTGATAAATTATGATTTGCTAGATGTTCATTTAAATAAAATAAGGTGGGATGAAGTGTACGAAGCAAATTCAGTAAATCTTGCATTTGACAAATTTTTAAAATACTTGAATGAATGTGTGGAACAGTCAAAAAAATCCCAGAATGTGAATAAGTCTATATATCCTATTAAACCATGGATGACATTATCTTTAAGTAAGAAAGTAAAGAAAAGAAATGACTTGTTTAAAAAATTAAAGCGTCAACCTTATAACAATAAGCTTGAAAAATATGTACATAGGTACAGTAGTAGACTTAATTTAGATATAAAGCATAGAAAAGAACAGTTTTATTTAACGAATCTTGAGAATAAGAAGGGAGATATAAGAGGTCAGTGGAGGGTGGTAAATAATTTACTTGGTAGGGGTCATAATCCGATTAGGTTAGAGGGAATAAGGGATGGAAATGGTATTGTATTAAGTAAGCCAGAACATATTGCAAATGAACTTAATTCCTATTTTTGTAATATTCCTAACATACTGAGAGCTGACATAGATATAGTTTCTGGGGCAGACAATGAATTATATAGGGAGCATTTTAGTGGGAATATCCAACCTCCAATTAAATCCTTTTTTATGCCATATATTACTGAGCAAGACGTTTTGAATGTTATTGAATCTTTAAAGCCAAAAAGAACACCAGGTTTAGATGGAATTAATGCAATATTAATTAAACATATAAAATTTAAAATTCTTACAGTGTTAACATATTTATGTAATTTAAGTTGCAGTAATGGTGTATTCCCAGACCAATTGAAAGAAGCAGTTATAATACCATTGTATAAGAAAGGTGATAAATATGATTGTGGTAATTATAGACCAATAGCTTTGCTGTCCGTTTTTGCAAAGATTATTGAAAAATTGATGAAAAAGTCTATAGTGAAATATTTAGAGAAGAACAAATTCTTTAGTAATAGGCAATTCGGGTTTAGGGAGGGGCTAAGCTCGGAAAAAGCTTTAAGTAAATTTGTAACTGATGTTTACGAATCCTTGAATGATGGACTTAAGACTGCCGGTCTTTTTATAGACATCAAAAAAGCGTTTGACACTGTAGATCATGATGTCCTTTTGGAAAGATTGTGGTCTGCAGGAGTAAGAGGTTTGCCTCATCAATGGTTTGTGAGCTACCTTAGTGGTAGGTCTCAGAGGACCAGATTGGATGGTGTATTGGGAAGTACCAAAGAACTAAAATGTGGAGTACCTCAAGGGTCTGTGCTTGGTGCTGTCCTTTTTATTATATATATAAATGACTTGTGTAAAAGTAAATTCAATGGGGAAATAACAGCTTTTGCGGATGATACTGCATTCTTGTACAGAGGAAAAGATAATGCCGAATTATTATCATTAATAAAAAATGACCTTAAATATTTAAGATTGTGGTTATCGAAAAATTATATGGTTCTAAGTGAAGAGAAATCTAATTTTGTTATTTTTTCATTTAAAAGAAAAGATCAATTACCGCAAAGCTTAGCGTATCACCATTTGTCATGCCTGGAAGCTAATAATATAAATAGATGTCCATGTCCAGTAATTAAAAATATAAATGAAGTAAAATATTTAGGAATTGTAGTAGATCAAAATTTGACTTGGAGGAGTCACATTGATAACTTGCAAAGAACAATGCACTCAATTATTAGAAAATTTTACTTTCT